>JARYGA010053346.1:0-27517 GCA_030545235.1 Helianthus tuberosus
AAATTTTGGAATAATTGTTAAAACAATATATATTAACTTAATACTTCCCAAGTATTTATGCTTGTATTTCCTTCCCAATGATGAGGTATCTTATATTATTTTGCTATGTATTAGGGTCGTATTCGTATAGGAATACGTATTTTATTGTATTCATTAAGTATTCTTTTACTTAATTTCGTATTAATTTTTCCGGAATATCATCTTTAATAAAAGTGCACCAACATATATTTCCAAAAAATATATATATTGTAATAAGTATTATTTAGAAAAATTACTTATAATCTTTCTCTTGACAAATATTTGTATTCTCTTATAAGTTCCAAAAATTATATATTTTCATGTCCAACATAGAAAATATATGTAAACTCATTTTTCTTCCAAAAATGACATGTTTCATATTTATTTGAGAAAGTATATTTTTCTCCGAAAAATATTGTATCTTATGTTTGTGTATATATTTCTTAAAAATAATATATCTTCTAAAAATTTCAAGAAAAATATATATATTTCATACTTGTCAAAAATAATATATTTTTCCTTGTCAAAATATGATATAGTCTTGTAGTAATTGTAAAAATCATATTTTTGTTTCCTTGTGTCCAAAATATTATTTACCAAAATATACTTTGTGAATAAATTCTGGAATATTTTTGTAAGTCTTATTCTATAGTTCGGTTTCACCAATATTTTGTGTAAACTTGTATATTTATTCTTTAGAATTTTGGTAATATTTTGGATGGTAATTTCTTGGTATTTTGTGAGTTATAATATTTCAAGTCCTAAAATAATATAACTAATACACAAAGTATACAAATAATCACACATATGTGTCTTCTAATTATATACCTTCTAAATACATACTTAGTCACTTTTATTTATAAAAACCAACCTCCAATATTTGTGTTTTTATAACCAAAATTTATGGCAAAGTTTATGTAACAATTTAAGGTTTAAAATACACTTGTAAATACTTGTTTAAAAATATTTTTCTAAGTGTTTATATTTTTAGAAAATTTTTCCATAGTTTCCCCTAAAAATGGAGGTTTCCATGCTTTCAAGCATATCATTTTCTTTTGTAAAAATCATCATAATCAAATTTCAATCATCAACAAACAACCTTTACTTACCAATCTTGCCAAAATCATGCATTTTCTACTACTTCATGAACTTGAATATTTGTACAAATTTGTAGTAACTTACTATTGTTCTTAGTAAGTCTTGTTACCCTTTAAAATATGATTAGTTCTTTAAAAACTTCATTTTTAAAGAAGTTATATGTTTACAACTTCAAGTCATATTTTCCAAAAATATTTCTTTATGCATTCTTCTTATTTCACAAGTGTTTCTACACTTGTTTAACCATTAAAAATAAGATTTGTTTATGTAAGAACAAATATTAAATGAAACTCATATTTTTAACTTGGTTCCTTTGAAGAACCATTCATAAATCTTTAGATCTATATGATTATTAACTTACTTTGATCATTATTTTTCAAGAAACCACTTCGTTATTTCAAGTTCATGCTTCATGTGTGGATGATCTATCATCCTACCACATTTTTACTTTCTCATCTTGCTAGATTATCTTTTTAATCATGATCTAGCAAGATCTTATGATGATCAACATCATTTCTGCAAGCAATCAATGATCAACAAGCATAACAACTCATATTCATCAAGATTACTTCATTAAACAAGCTTATGTTCATGTTTACTTCTTATGTTCTTTAGTGTTCTTCAAGTTTTTTATTATGATTCTTCTTTAACCACTTAAGATAGAAGTAAACTAGCAAGATCAAGACTCTTACCACTAGCACAAGGCTAGGGATGGTCAAGTGAAGAAAACAAGTGCATAAAAGCAAATGGTGAATGTCCTTGAACTTCCGAAAGCTCCAAGCTTCCTAACTTAGCTCCTTACACCTTAATATCACTTGGGAATGGATGGAAATGAGATGAAGATGATGGTAGGGTGGTGGTGGTGGTTCTTGGCCGTGAGCATGGATGGAGAGGAGAGAGTTTTGTGTGTGTTTAAGTGTGTGTGATATGGAGGTTATGATCATCTAGGTATATTTATAATCCATGTCCACATTTTATCTCTTGTATATTGTGTCTCTTAAAGAATAATCAAGATCTATTAAATTATCAAAATAAAATCTTGGGTGGGCCATGCTTAGTTGGCCGATTGTAGGTGGGGGGGGGGGGGGGGGGTCTAGGTGTAGGTTTAAACTATTAGTTGGTTTATGGTTAGATTTCAAGTGTTAGTTAGAAGGTTTAGTTGCTAGATATTTTAGGGGGTGTTATGATGTTCAGGGACCATAACTAGCTTGGTAATGTTAAAACAGTGATTCTAGTGTAAATTTGATGTTTCGGGTAGTGTCCGGTTGTTCGGTTGGTTACTGGTTCGTTAAAATGCTAAACTTTGCAGTTTAGTGTGCTTTATGTATCTTTTTATGACACTTTTGATTCCCGACACTTAGGAAAGTATTCAGGACCATTTAATCATATTTCTGCATAATATTAGATTGTTAAATTGCTGATTTTTGCTGAATTGTGCTGAATTCAGCACTTTGGGTGAGTTTTAGGCACTTTCCGGCACTTAAACTATCACTATCAAGGCAGTTTTATGATCCTTACTTTCCTACACACTATACTAGTGCCATACTTAGTTTCTGGCTCATTCTGTGTCTCAATGCACTGTCTATCTATGTGTTGAGTTCTGTCAACATTTTCCTGATTTATCAGATAACTATGCTAACTGTACTTAAGGCATCATTTAAGGCAATAAAGTTTTCATGCAGTAATGATATGACATTAAACAATACGTGATGCACATGCATGTATTAAGCAGAAATCAGAAAGCAGTTAATTGCAGTTTAGCATAGTCATTAAGCACTAATCATGATTAATTAATTGTACAGATACCTGGATTTTTGACAGTTGTCACACCTGTAACCACCCTCCGGCGTAAGAATAAGTCTCGGTTTGGGAGAAAGAAAGTATGAATGTAGAGAAAGAGAGAGAGAGAGAGTAAACGAGAGCAAGATGATCATACCTTAGATGTTTACCTCTATTTGTAGTTTACCATTAGGGTTTCCTCTAACTTAGGATGGGCTCCGATAAGTTAGGGATTTGCATGATCTTCCCAAAAGATTGGGGATTCACTACTACAAAAAGAGGCATTTGCTATGAAATTTAGCTACTAAAAAAATGATAGCAAATTTTGCTATGAGTTAGCTACGGATTAGCTACGAACACATTTTGCTACGAATTAGCTACGGATTAGCTACGAACTTTCGTCGCAAATGAATTTCGTAGCAAAACTCATAGGAAATCCGTAGCAAAATTGACGAAATTAATATAAAATATATAATGTAGCAAAACCGGTAGCAAAATCCGTAGCAAAACCATTAAAATAAGTATTTAGAAATAAACTAAAAAAAGTAAAATAAAATTTGTAGCAAAGTCGATAGCAAAATTGTGAAAATAAATATAATAAAAAAAACTTAGTAAAATTGGTAGCAAAGTCCTAAGCTAAATCATAAAAATAAATATTTAAAAACTAACTAACTGAGGTTTAAAAAACGGTAGCAAAATCGGTAAGTAAATAGATTCCGTAGAGAAATTGGTAGCAAAATCTAGAAAAAATTCTTAAAAACTAACCTAGCAAAATCTGTAGCAAATCCATAGAAAAATTCATTGCAAAATAAGAAAAAGAAAGTATTCAAAAAATAATTTACTAATATCCATCGCAACATCCATAGCAAAATACGTTGCGCAAACAAAAAAATAATAAAATTAATTAATAATAGCGGTAGCAAAATCCATAGCAAAACTAACAAAATTAATATTCAAAAAACAATAGAAAAGACGCGTAAGAAAATCCATAACAAAAATGAACAAAAGAAATATTCAAAAAATTAATAATATATACAACAGAAAAATCAAAAGAAAAAATATTAATTACTTAAAATAGTAAAAAAAAGTCAATTTTACACGGACTGATGTAAACATAAATACATTTAATATAGTCATATCATACAAATAATACAAATAATATGTACTAAATTAAGCATATGGATGAGCAAATGTTGCTAGGTACTGGTACCGAATATATCTGGTACTGACTTTTGACGTTTTTGGTACCAGTTTGGTACGGTACCAGTATTTATCGGTTCTACCACTCAAATACCAGTACCGTACCAGGTATTTTCGGTACCGGTGCCCATTCTTGGGATTTTCAATACCAGTTGACACCGAAGTCATCCCTAGTTAAACATATTAGATCATTCTGGTAATTGATTTCTATAACGTTTTTGTATTATTTGCCCTCATTTTATAAATATACAAAATCTATGGAGTGGAATAGTGCCAGGCAGCTGTCTGACACTTCTCCATTGACCCGAACAAATTATGATTTTACCCCAGCTTAGAATTATGATTTGGACCCCAGTTAATATACAAAATCCATGGATGGGAATAGTCAGGCAGCTAGCTGCCTGACACTTCCCCATTGGCCCGAACAAATTACAATTTTACCCCAGCTTAGAATTACGATTTGCCCGCAGTTCAAAATTCCAGTCTTACCATCGTTGAAGATTTTGACAAATTACGATTTTACCTCAGTCAATTTACGATTTTGCCCCTAGTTCAAAATTACAATGTTGTCACCGTTGTAGCTTTTGACAAATTATGATTATACCAATGTTTTAAAATCCGTTTTTTTATATCATACCGGATTTGGCTCAAAAACGGTTTAACCGAGTGTATCGGGCAGTTCAACCGGGTGTACCGGGCGGTTTAACCGGTTTTACCAGATGGTTCAATCGGTACAACTAGCCGGTTTGAATCGGTTTTTAAAACATTGGATTATACTCCAGTTGAACTTACGATTTAACCCCAGTTCAGAATTACAGTTTTTTCATCGATTTCGCTTTTTTTTTCTAGCAAAACTTTGATAGTGTTTTGTTTTAATTGGTAGAGAAATATTTGGCCGAGCGCCCCGCAACGCAGGCGGTGCATAAACTAGTATACTACAAAGACCATGAGGGGGAACAGTGCCAAGCAGCTGCCCGTCACTCCCACATTGGCCCGGATAAGTTACGATTTTACCCACTGTTTAAAATTACGATTTTCCCCCTTTTCAAAATTATGATTTTGCCCCTAATTCTAATTTAAATTCTTGCCACTCTTTTAGCTTTGGACAAATTACGATTTTACCCCAGTTAAAAATTATGATTTTGCCCCCAGTTCGAACTTACGATCTTCCCAACGTTTTAGTTTTTTTTAGCAAAACTATGGTTGTGTTTTATTTTAATTGGTTGACTCGATATAATTTATATTCGTGTCAGGCAGCTGCCTTGTACTCGCTCACTGTTTTGACAAATTTCAGTTTTTCCCCGAGCTAAAAGTTATAGCATTGCCATTGTTTTAGTTTTTGTTATCTATAGCAAACCTATGATAGTGTTTTGTTTTAATTCGTAGAGAAATATTCGGTTTAACGCCCCGCAATACGAGCAGGGCATAAAACTAGTTCATTTACATATATGATATCTATTTAGTTATATGCAATTAACACTTAATCATGTTTAAATAGAGGTGGCAATCTTGACCCAAAGGCTTTCAAGTGGGTTAGTTTGGATTGCTTTTAAAATTATATGAGTTAGTTTGGGTAAGATATTTTAACTAAACGGGTCACAATGGGTCAATTGAAATTTCATCTTGTTATTTTCGAGTCAAAGCGGGTCGACAACTTTAAAGAAATGGGTCGATGTGGGTTAGCACCTTAAAGAAACGGGACATGTTTCGGATCAGAATGGGTTTCGGGCCGACACAAGTATCCGCATAAGACGGGTTACGGCACGAAACATGTTTTGGATCGGAACAGTTTCAGTTCGAATTGAGTTTCGGACCGAGATGGGTTTTGGCACGGGGCGGGTTTTGGATCGGAACGGGTTGGTTCGGATCGGGTTCGGGCCGACACGGGTTTTCGCACGGGATGGGTTTTAGATCGCAACGGGTTTTTGGCCGACACGAGTTTTCACACGGGACGGGTTTTGGGTTGCAACGGGTTTTAGACCGACACGAGTTTCCGCACGGGACGCGTTTCGGGTCGAGACGGGTTTTGGTTTGGTTTCTTTTGTTGTTTTGGTTTGGTCGGTTTTTTCCGTTTCATTTCGAATCGGTTTCAATATTTTCAGTTATTTTTTGTTTTATTTCGGTTTTGGTTTTTTGTTTCCGTTTGGTCAGCTTATTCGGTTTCGTTTCGGTTGAGTTGTGATTTTTAGTTTCGTTTTAATCGGGATTTTTTGTTTCGTTTCGGACCGGTTTTGATCTTTTCAGTTTTTTGTTTCGTTTCAGTTCGGTTTTTTTTGTCTCGTTTTGGTCGGTTTTGATTTTTTTTTCGTTTTGATCCATCTTTTGGTTTCGTTTCGGATTGCTTTCAATTTTGTCAGTATTTTTATTTCATTTCGGATCGGTTTCTATCTTTTAAGTTTTTTTTGTGTTTCGTTTCGGTTCGGTTTTTTTTTGTTTCTGTTTGGTCGTCTATTCGGTTTCGTTTCGGTTCGGTTTTTTTGTTTCTGTTTGGTCGTCTATTCGGTTTCGTTTGGGTTTTGATTTTTCGTTTCGTTTTGATGGTTTTTTTGGTTTTGTTTTGGATCGGTTCAATCCTTTCAGTTTTTTTTGTTTCGTTTCGTTTTTTTCTTAGAGTACAATCTTTCATTTTTTTTAAAGAAAGCAATTTTTAACCAACCCGACCCGAAACCCGTTCTGACTCGGACCATTTCAACCCGAACCCATTCCGACCCGAACCAAAACAACCTTTTTTTGTAATTGGCCCGTTTTGACCTGAACCCGTTCTGACCCGACCCGAACCGACCCGTTTGCCAGGTCTAAGTTTAATAAGTTATAAATAATTATTCAGTTTATACAATAAACACTTAATCATGTTATAAATAATTATTTAGTTTATAAATTATCTATAACTAATCAAGAATTAGGGTTTACTTTTGCATTATCTCTTTCAATCACAAACCACAATCAAAAATCAAAATCACTGCTGTTTATTCTTTTATTATTGTTGCCCAGTTTCTCTATCTTCTTTGTTTAATCTATATTGCTCATCTTCCAGGTTAGTTTTTTTCTACTTTGTGTAATCGGTCTGGTGATTTAATGATTATCAGTTTAAAAATTTTGATTTTTCAGTTTATTATTGATGATTAGTGATTATCAATCTATCAGTTTATTGACTTTGTTTAATCTGTATCAGTGTATTATTGCTCATCTTGTAATTTAGATGCTCATTTCAGTTTATCAAGTATTGATTTTTTTGACTGCAATCAGCTTATTATTGATGATTAGTGATTTTCAATCTATCAGTTTATTGACTTTGTTTAATCTGTATCAGTGTATTATTGCTCATCTTCTAATTTAGATGCTCATTTCAGTTTATTAAGTATTGATTTTTTTTTACTGCGATCAACTTATTATTGATGATTAGTGCTTAGTTTTTTAGGAAATAGATCCTTAGTTCTTAAGATTGATCAGAAAGACACTTGAATAGAATCTGTTAAGATTATGTTTGCTGTATAGAACCTGTTTAATTTGTTGTTTATGCTGTAAATTAGAAACTATTTGTCTTTTTTTTATGTTTTAAACTATTTGTGTCTTTTTTGATGTTTTATTGCGGCTAAGTTTATAGGTCATGGAGTGGTATACTGATCGACCATGGATGTATAAAATAACCAATAGTGATGGATTTATTAATAAGGAATACTGTGACAACTTGAATAAGTGGTTAGACTTCGTCTATTCTAAAGATTCAGTTGTGGATCGAAGGGTGACTAAGCGTCGTAAGATAGTATATGACATCAGATGTCGTTGTTTAAGATGTCAAAATTCCATCTACTTAGATAGAGAAACTGTTCAAAAACACTTGCTTAAAAAGGGTTTCATGCTTGATTACTACACATGGTATGAACATGGTGAAACTTCCACTCGTGAGGTAGGACAATCTTCTACTATGAGGGAAGTTAATGATGACGATGATGGTTGTAGACGCATGGTGTTGGATAGCATGTGTTCGTTAGCCGATAATTCGACAATAAACTCAAATCTAGATTCAAGTACTCTTGAAAGGGATGTTCCGAATTTAGAAGCAATGGGATTCTATAACATGTTACAAGCTGCCGATGAGCCTTTGTGGGAGGGGGAGAAGGCCACCGACTACTCAAAGTTAGAAGCTGTTACAAGTTTTCTAAATTGGAAATCACTTTATAATGTATCTACCGCATGTTACGACCACATCATTTCTATGGTTAAAGAATTGATGCCTGATGTGTGCAAAATGCAACATATAAATTACATCAATTGAGGAATAAAACTAACCCTTTTTTAGTACTAATGTTGGAAAAGTGTGCTTTTGTCTTCCTTTTGTATTTTCAGGATTAAATGAGCTCAAATTAACAAAAGAAGCAAAAAGACATCAAAATCTAACATAAATACAAGAAAAGGAACAAGGCGTGACATGCCCGACCCCACGACAGCATCTTCCCAAGCAAAACAAGATAACAGAAGACTGAACACGCCCCGTGCTCAGCCAGCACGGGGGCGTGCCCAAGTGTCAGCAGAAAAGACAAAGTGGTAGAAGCTTCTATTGCCCACCACGGGGCCGTGCTCAGCGGACACGTGGCCGTGGTCAACTATAAGATTCGCACAATCTAGGCAAATCTTCATAGTACAAAGATTCTTCTGCACACGGGGTCGTGCTCAGCGGACACGGGGGCGTGGTCAACTAATAAGACAAAGTTGCATTAAATGAAGACAGAGAAGGATGTGGACACGGGGTCGTGCCCACTGGACACGAGGCCGTGCCCGAGCTTCTGTTCAGCTTATAAATAGGAGTGCTTGGCTTAAGCTCAAACCATCCCTTGGCACACCACCTCTCTCACACTTCACCCACCACCACCCTAACACCATCATCCACCACCATCATCCATTGTCCATCATAGAGTGTGTGAGTCGTCTCGGGATCCAAGATTGATCGTAAGAGTTCTTGACAATCAAGGCCATGTTTGCCTAAGTCTCTAACATCACTTGGTGAAGACAAAGTGTCTAGTGTAATACTTTTTATTTCTAATCTTTTGCACTTTTTACTTGGTTTTGTCTTAATGACTTTAATAACTAGTTGCTTATGTTGAAGGTGATCTTTCCTTATCGTTTGTCCGTGGTGTCTTGGCATTATTTTCCTGTCTATATAAAATAAAAGATTTTCACCATTCATATCTCCACGGTCAATATGGAGGTATGTTGGCTACCTGGTCGGGGGTTAAGGGAACGGTTTGGTAAAGGTCTTGCCATTGTTCAGCGTTTAGAGGTCCTGCAATGGACCTGGGTCAAATTTAGTAGGACCTCCTTCAATACTTAACGGTATTGGATGGTGGGGGTCCAAACTCTTTGATCCCCTCATAAGTTAACTACTATTAATACTATAACCCGGCTATTTAGGACTGTATCCCCTGCTGACTCAGACTACTTAGTCGAGGGTAACATCACCTCCAAAAGAGGGGCCTACCATAATTTGCATTAATAACTTAATTAATTATCTTCCAATAATCCACCCTTTTAGGATTGTATCCTTGCTGACTCAAACTACTGGGGTGAGGGTAACGTCACCTTCAAAAGAGGGGCCTACTACAATAACTAAGATAATCTCTTAAATAAGTGCAAAAGTGCAGAAATAATCAAAGGTTACACTAGATACGAGTCGGAACCAAGTGCTTCATCTTGTCTATCTGTTTTTCTTTTTATTTTATTTTCAGCATTTTAGTTAGTTTTTATTTTTTCTTAGTTTAAAACATTTTTATAACTTTTTATTTTGATTAGACGTTGAGGATAAACCGGTACTAAAAGCTGTTGTGTCCTTGGACGACCTCGGTATCTTACCAACACTATACTACGCTCACGATGGGTGCACTTACCCATATGTGTGTTTAGTATTAGTGAAATATCGTGTTTTATAAATTTAAAACTTGGCTAAAAATAAGTGTTAAAGGGGCTTAAAATATACACCTAAAATATATAACACTTCACACGCATCAAGTTTTTGGCGCCGTTGTCGGGGACACAAGGATTTTAAGAAAGCTTAAAATCGACGGCCTAATCAGTTTTTCAAAACCTTTTTAAAACGCGCGCATATTTTTCTGCATTTTAGTTTAGATTTGCATTTACAGTAGCCTGTACACGGGGCCATGTTCACTGAACACGGGGCCGTGCTGCACATTTTCATAAAAAGACCCAGTAACAGTAGCTTGAACACGGGTCGTGCTCACTGAACACGCCCCGTGCTCAACGAAATCAGTAAATTTAATTAAAACGCCCAGATACATATTCTGAACACGGGGCCGTGTCCACTGAACACGGGGCCGTGTCCACTGAACACGGGGCCGTGTCCAGACTCTGTTTCCGTTTTTATTTTTGTTTTCTGATCTCGAGACTCGGTTGTGGTCTGCTGAGTGATTCTTATGGATCAATACTCAGGAGGTTACAACTACACCTATGAGGAGGATGATTATAGGGGTAACTATTGCACTAATTGTCGTAACACACGCTCGGTTCAATATAATCACTCATATCAACCATCCAATTCATACACCTACTATGAGGAGCCCAGGTACGAGCCATCAACTTCATACACATCCTATGAAGACCAAAGGTATGAACCTCCTCCCTCATACTCATATTTTGATGAACAAGGTATGAGCCTTCATACTCATACTTTGAGGAACCAAGATATGAGCCGCCACCTTCATATGCTTATTATGAGGAACCATGGCGTGAACAACCCACCTCATATGAGTATTATGAAGAACAAAATTACGAACCTTATCCATCATATGCTTACAATGAAGAACAATGGTGTGAACCATCTACTTCATATGGGTATTATGAGGAACAAAGGGTCGAACAACCGGATTCAAGCTTAGAAAATCCCGATTCTTTTTCTATAACCGAAGTAACCGATAGGATATTAGAACACATTAGAGTTATCGATCGCTGTATAAGAGAATATCGCGCAAGGGAAGAGGAGTCTCGCGCAAGAGTAGAATTAAAAAATGAAGAGATAACTGAAAGTGTAAAAATGGAAGAACAAATAAGTGAAAAACCGACACATGAGTTAAACAACGAAATAGGTGAGTCCGACAACGTTAAAATTCAAGAAGAGTCTAATTTTGAAGAAATTAATCTCTTGTCACCTTCTTTTGAAAATCATTGTTTAGTACCCACTCATGCTAAGATTTTAAAAGAATTAAACACTAACACTAAAATTGATGAAACGGTAAGTGTTAAGTTAACTAATGATCAAACCTCACTAATAAAAGAAGACCCATTTGAAATTAACATTACACCGGTTCCATGTTTCTTTCAAAATTCGTTTATTAGTAATGTCACAATCGATAAGGATCTTTGTGTTAACATAATGCCTAACTACATTTTCGAAAAATTAAGTATTAATGATTTTTCTCCACTTCAAATACCCATTTTTCTATCCAATCGGACAATAATAAAATCAATCTGTGTAGTTGAGGATGTATTGGTTCAAAAAAATCAAATGGTAATACCAACCGACTTTGTCATCCTCGATGACGCTCCTCTAGTGTTGGGATGACCATTTGTAAAAACTCACGAAGATTTGAAAAACCGGAAGTTCAAGAATAACCCTCTTCAATTAGGGGCATTTAAAAAGAGTGTAGACCTTGAGCGATCAATGAAATATCCATTCGGCAATGACAACCCCCTAATTGAAGATGAGCCAGAACCACCTGATAAGGTGGGTCTAGCCAAGGACCCTTATAAACGTGGCGCACCACGGAGGCATTCCGCGGAACTATCCTTAGTTTTAGATTAGTATAACTTTTATATTTTCTAGTTTAGTTTTAATTTTCAAGAATAAAACACACTCGGGATGGTGAAGGATGATAAGGGAAGCTTGAACCAACACCCCATACACAAAAACAGAGCCTCCCGACGATTTTTCTTCATTACAGCAAGTTCAGCACGGGGCCGTGCTCACCCCAACACGCCCCGTGCCCAAGGTTCTGTAGAAAATGCCCAGTTCAGGTACCTGGACACGGGGCCGTGCTCACTGGACACGCCCCCGTGCCCAGCCTTCTGTTTACTTTTGGTACTGGCAGTCTGGACACTGGGCCGTGCTCAGCCAACACCACCCCGTGTTCAGCTACCCAGTACCATAAAATCTTGTTTTTAACCCACTTTCACACATTTTAATCAACCGAAAAACTTATTTTTGGGACACATTGAGGACAATGTGTGATTTAAGTGTGGGGGGATGCTAAAACCTTGAATCTTGCAAGTCCTAAATACAAGCCTTACACAAAACTCTATTGGAACCGCTAATCACCCCAAATTTTTTCAAAAATTTTCATTTTTTTACTTGTCTAGGTTTAACTCGGGAAATTCAAGTTCTCAAAAAGGTTATATTTTTTCAAATTTACAACCGATAGCGTCGTGATAAAAAGAACCAACATAAGAAAATTATGAAAAGGCATGACAAGCTTAGTTAAAATTTAATTATATATACTTGATCACATAAAAACCCATTCCCACAAAAGTGAGTTTTGAGCCTTTATTGAGCATACAATTACATATCATTAGACTAAATGTTCATTTTTCGTTTCTTGTGTGAATAGCCGCTTGGTTCTTACGACTCTAGAACTTGCCATGACGATACATTCCCGGTCCTTACCAACTTAAACCCGAGTAAGTAAATGATGGAGGCATTAGGACTAACCCTTTTTATTTCTACACCATTATTTTTCTTTTTTTTTTACCACCTACCCAAATTCCACCTAGTTAGCCCCTTTGAGCCTAAACCTTTTCATTTCATAACCCAAACAAACACCCTTTTACCCACCAAAACCTTTTTCATTTCTAACCCTTTGTTTTAGTAACAAGTTCGATTTTTCGTATGACTTTTCAGAATATATATATATATATATATATATATATATATATATATATATATATATATAGGGTAAGGTTCATGCGAGAACCACCTTTATTGCGAGAACCGCGAGAACCAATGTGAACACAACCTAAAATAGCTAAAAAAACTAACCCCCACCCCCAAAAAAAAAAAAAAAAAACCTAACTCCCCCCCCCCCCAAGCTAAATGCTAAAAACTAAACCCTCCAAAAAACCTAACCCCCCACCCCACCCCCCCCCACCCCCCAAAAACCTAAACCCCCCACCCCCCGCTAAAAAGCTAAAAACTAAACCCCCAAAAAACCTAAAAAAATCAAAAAACAATCTAAATTTTTTTTTTACTATTTTTTAAGTTAAAATCGCTACTTTTAGAAGCAAAAAAAAAAATTTTTAAAAAAATTATAAATTTTTTTTTGCTACTAAAAGTAGCGATTTTTTTATAAAAAAAAATTAAAAAAAAAAATTTGTGTTTTTTAGCTATTTTTAGGTATTTTTTGTTGTGTTCACATTGGTTCTCGCGGTTCTCGCAATAAGGGGTGGTTCCTAACGGATCTTTGTCCTATATATATATATATATATATATATATATGTTGATTATGAAGCAAAAGCAAATAAACAAACAAGTTTATCAAAAATGACTTTGTTTGAAAAATAGCTTCATCAAAATAAAGTTACAAAAATAGAAAGTCTTGCGAAAACCGACAATTGTTACGCTTTTAGCCCTTTTTCTACTAACCACTAACCCAACCACCTACCTTTAACCCAAGCCTAACCCTTCACCCAAAAAGTCCTCTTGATATTTACAAAGGTATATAAGTTAAAAAGGAGGAGGAATGATTGCTTGGCAAGCCTATGGTAGGAGTAAGTTCCATGCCGCTCTCGAGTGATCCACAAAAATACATTTTCGGCCGAGTGTTGAGTGATCCCCCTGAGGTATGTGAACTTGTCTATATAAATAAAATTTTACAAAGGCATGATTATGCCCTAATAAGTAATTTATCTTATGAAAAGTTTTAAATAAATCATGACGAATAAGATTGTAAATAAATAAAAATAAAGCTAAATAAAGAATCTTGGAAATCCCGACACTCTATGACAAGCCCAAAAACCTTCTTTTCTACCCATTCCATTTGGGAATGTAATAGCCACATATTAAAGAGTTTTGCTTGAGGACAAGCACAGATTCAAGTGTGGGGGTATTTGATGTGTGCAAAATGCAACATATAAATTACATCAATTGAGGCATAAAACTAACCCTTTTTAGTACTAATGTTGGAAAAGTGTGCTTTTGTCTTCCTTTTGTATTTTCAGGATTAAATGAGCTCAAATTAACAAAAGAAGCAAAAAGACATCAAAATATAATATAAATACAAGAAAAGGAACAAGACGTGACATGCCCGACCCCACGACAGCATCTTCCCAAGCAAAACAAGATAACAGAAGACTGAACACGCCCCGTGCTCAGCCAGCACGGGGGCGTGCCCAAGTGTCAGCAGAAAATACAAAGTGGTAGAAACTTCTATTGCCCACCACGGGGCCATGCTCAGCGGACACGGGGCCGTGGTCAACTATAAGATTTGCACAATCTAGGCAAATCTTCATAGTACAAAGATTCTCCTGCACACGGGGTCGTGCTTAGCGGACACGGGGGCGTGGTCAACTAATAAGACAAAGCTGCATTAAATGAAGACAGAGAAGGATGTGGACACGGGGCCGTGCCCACTGGACACGGGGCCGTGCCCGAGCTTCTGTTCAGCCTATAAATAGGAGTGCTTGGCTTAAGCTCAAACCATCCCTTGGCACACCACCTCTCTCACTCTTCACCCACCACCCACCACCACCATAACACCATCATCCACCACCATCATCCATTGTCCATCATAGAGTGTGTGAGTCGTCTCGGGATCCAAGATTGATCGTAAGAGTTCTTGACAATCAAGGCCATGTTTGCCTAAGTCTCTTACATCACTTGGTGAAGACAAAGTGTCTAGTGTAATACTTTTTATTTCTAATCTTTTGCACTTTTTACTTGGTTTTGTATTAATGACTTTAATAACTAGTTGCTTATGTTGAAGGTGATCTTTCCTTATCGTTTGTCCGTGGTGTCTTGGCATTATTTTACTGTCTATATAAAATAAAAGATTTTCACCATTCATATCTCCACGGTCTATATGGAGGTATGTTGGCTACCTGGTCGGGGGTTAAGGGAACGGTTTGGTAAAGGTCTTGCCATTGTTCAGCGTTTAGAGGTCCTGCAATGGACCTGGGTCAAATTTAGTAGGACATCCTTCAATACTTAACGGTATTGGATGGCGGGGGTCCAAACTCTTTGATCCCCTCATAATTTAACTACTATTAATACTATAACCCGACTATTTAGGAATGTATCCCTACTGACTCAGACTACTTAGTCGAGGGTAACGTCACCTCCAAAAGAGGGGCCTACCATAATTTTCATTAATAACTTAATTAATTATCTTCCAATAATCCACCCTTTTAGGATTGTATCCTTGCTGACTCAAACTACTGGGGTGAGGGTAACGTCACCTTCAAAAGAGGGTCCTACTACAATAACTAAGATAATCTCTTAAATAAGTGCAAAAGTGCGGAAATAATCAAAGGTTACACTAGATACGAGTCGGAACCAAGTGATTCATCTTGTCTATCTGTTTTTCTTTTTATTTTATTTTCATCATTTTAGTTAGTTTTTATTTTTTCTTAGTTTAAAACATTTTTCTAACTTTTTATTTTGATTAGACATTGAGGATAAACCGGTACTAAAAGCTCTTGTGTCCTTGGACGACCTCGGTATCTTACCAATGCTCACGATGGGTGCACTTGCCCATATGTGTGTTTAGTGTTAGTGAAATATCGTGTTTTATAAATTTAAAACTTGGCTAAAAATAAGTGTTAAAGGGGCTTAAAATATACACCTAAAATATATAACACTTCACACGCATCAATGCCTGAAGGAAATAAGCTACCTGAAAACTTTTACTATACAAAAAAGAGTTTAGAAAAGCTTTTTCTTCCTAAAGAAAGGATTGATGTTTGTAAAAATCAGTGCATGTTATTTTATAAGCAAGACATGACATTGACACAATGTAAATGGTGCGGAGAATCTCGTTACAAGAGTGGCCAAAATAAGGTACCTCATTTGGTGATGACATACATGCCGATTGGTCCTAGACTTAAAATGTTGTATATGTCTACAAAGACAGCAAAAAATATGACTTGGCATCATGATCATAAAACAAAGGAGGGTAGCATGGCACATCCAAGTGATGGTAAGGCTTGGAAGCATTTCGACTCGATGAATCCTGGTTTTGCGAATGAGATACGGAATGTTCGTCTTATGCACTGATGGCTTTAACCCAAATAACTCGAACTCAAACCCTTGCTCACTATGGCCTGTCTTTCTTACAATCTATAACTTACCTCCATGGATGAGTTTGAAAGACGCATATATTAAACTATGTTTGGTTATTCATGGACGAAAGAGCCCGATTCAAAACGTAGATGTGTTTCTAAGGCCATTAATAGATGAGTTGAAAGAGTTGTATAAGGAAGGCATTGAAGTTTATGTTGCTTATCGCAAAGAAAACTTTATGATGAGAGCTATTCTTTTATGGACGGTTAGTGACTTCCCTGCTTATGCTGTGTTATCTGGCTGGAGCACGCATTGTCACTTAGCTTGCCCATACTGTATGGGAGACACAAAAGCTTTTAGGTTACAGGCTGGAGGCAAAGCAAGTTGGTGTGACTGTCATCGGAGATTTTTACCTCGGTCACACCCTTTCCGTAGTGATAGAAATGGATTCCGGACTAATAAATCTATATCGTCATCATTGGGACCTCCACCCGAGTTAACTGGTTGGCAAATATATGAACAAGTTTGTGACCTTCCAAGTGTCTATGAAGGTGTAACGTATAATCCAAAAAAGAAAATTTTAGGATTTGGTAAAACTCATAACTGGGTAAAGAGAAGCATTTTTTGGGAGCTAGAATATTGGCCCATGTTGTTAATCCGACACAATCTTGATGTAATGCACATTGAGAAAAATGTTTTTGAGAATCTATTTCACACAATCATGGATACTCAATATACAAAAGATAATATCAAGGCAAGGGTGGATTTAGAACAAATTTGCAATCGATCGTCGTTGCATACTTGGGTGGAGAACAATAATAAACACGTGAAACCAAAAGCAACATATGCTCTAACCAAAATGCAAGTAAACGAAGTATGTAAATGGTTGAAAACAGTAAAGTTTCCTGACGGGTATGCTTCAGATATAGGGGGTTGTGTAAACTTTAAAGATGGTACTTTTTACAGCTTTAAAAGTCATGATTGTCATGTGTTTATGCAACGGTTGCTACCTATTGTATTAAGAGGTATGCTACCAAAACAAATATTGGAACCCGTAATAGAGTTGTGCACATTTTTTCGTGTAATATGTTCAAAGGTTTTACACATTGAGGATTTACAAAAATTGGAAAAAAGTATCGTTGTAACCATTTGTAAGTTAGAAAAAATCTTCCATCCTGGTTTCTTTGACTCAATGGAACACCTTGTTATACATTTGACCAATGAAGCTATTCGTGGTGGTCCAGTGCAGTTCAGATGGATGTATCCATATGAGAGGTAGCCGTTTTAAGTTAATGGATTATTCTTTTGACATATAAAATGTTTTATTATTGCTAACATTTGTTCCCTTCAACTTTTAGGAAGTTGGTTCGATTAAAAATATGATTCGAAACAAAGCAAGGGTTGAGGGTTCTATTGTTGAGTCATATCTGGTAGATGAACTTTCTAACTATTGTGCCTTGTATCTTGAGTCAACTGTTAAGACACGGTTGAATCACGAGCCTCGCAATTTTGCCCCTAATATTTCTTGTTCTTTGAGTTCTGATTCTCGGTTGAGTGTATTCAAACACCTATCTCGAAGATTATATGATAAGGGTGGAAAAAACAGAGTTCTTACTGATGAAGACAAACACAAGGCTCATACTTATATATTACTTAACTGTCAAGAGCTACACGAAGCCATATGGTCATTTGATGAACATTTGAGAGCTTCGTTCCCACACTATGACCAAGCTACACTTGATAAAAAGAAAGATAGTTCTTTTGCTGAGTGGTTGCAATGTCATGTAAGCATAAGACTAGAATAATTTTATATTCTAATATAGTAGTTAACAATTTTTTTATATTATTGCAAGCATGTTAACAAATTTTTATGAATGTAGGTTATGAATGACCCCGGGAAAGAACATTTGAGAGACATAGCACAAGGGCCTCTCACTTATGTTCAATCACATAAGGGCTGTTTCGTCAATGGTTATAAGTTCCACACACGAACATCTTATCATGGACGGGTCACCCAAAATAGTGGTGTGTGCGTGAAAGGGGCTTCCTATGATGAAAATGAGAGCGACTACTATGGATTGCTGGATGAAATCCTAGAGGTGGAATATCATAGCAAATTAGGAAGTTGTGTGGTTGTTTTGTTTAAATGTACGTGGTTTGATCCCGTGAATGGTGTAAGGGTGGACCCAAAGACTGGTATGGTTGATGTTAAACCCAAGGCAATAGGATGCGTTGATGACCCGTTTATCCTAGCATCTCAAGAACAACAGGTATACTATACACCATATCCTTCAAAGGAAAAAAGCCTAAAAGACTGGTGGGCTGTTGTTAAGACGACGCCGAGGGGAGTTTATGAACTAGCCGAAGATGCTAGTGAAGTAGGCGATGAGGATAGTGGAGACGAAGAACAATTCTTTCAGGAGAATGATAGGTTAGTCTATACGATAACCGATGATTTGCTCCCTATTACTCATGTTGATATAAATGATGATGAGCATGAAGATATAATTGATGATGATCATGAAGATGTAAATGATGATGATCGTGAAGAAGTTATGTTTGTAGACACTGATTTAGATGAAGCTGCGTTTGAAGATACTGATTTAGCTGATGACGATGTAGAAGAATTTGAAGATGAAGATGAAGATTAGTTGGGTTGTTATTAATAGTATATATAAGGTAGAATTTAATGGTTCATGGTTTTTACTAATTTATATAGATTATGGTGGTTGTGAATGCTATTGAGATTTACTCATTGTTATCTATAACCAAGCTGAATTATGATAGTTTTTTTTTTGGTGCAGAAATGCACGCAGCCAACGGTAGTAGTAGGGGTCGAGGTAGCAGTCATGACAGTACATACAACTACATCCTCAACAATAAACACCATTTATATTCTTGTTGATTCTTAAGGTAATTTTATCGATTTATCTATGTTTATATTGGGGCCTCTTCCTCTAAAATGGTTACTTTCTGAGTTTTTGTTTATACTGCAAATTGGATTTATGGTGGATTTGATGATTTACGTTACTGACATGGTATCTTATTGATAATTGACAGTCTAGGCGGGTGACTATCCTGCACTTTCTTACGATCTCTTGTTAAGAGTAAGGATGCTGCAATATTCTATTTTCTATATGATCATGTAAAAATGCTGGATAATGCTTTTGGTTAGCTGTTTTATATCTTCAAGTCAATTGGATATTGAATCTTAAGTAGTGATCTTTTATATAGTTGTTTTTTAGATCATTATCGTGTTCTACTTCTGTCATGGATGTTTGATTAAAGGCAAAACCATTAATATCTGTTGAGAAATTTGGTCTTAATCGATAGGTAAGTTTGTGTAGCTCAGCGGTGGTCCGATAATGATGACGGTTGTGGCGTTAGTGGCGACGATGGCTGTTTGCAGACCTGGCAAATGGGTCGGGTCATGGGTCAAAACGGGTTCGGGTCAAAACGGGTTCGGGTCAAAACGGGTTCACGTCGAAACGGTTCGTTTCGAAACGATTCGGGTCAAAACGGTTTCGCGTCGAAACGGTTTGATTCAAAACGGTACTGGTCAAAACGGACAGTAGAGCCAATGCGCATGCCGACCGTGACAGTGATGTTGAGGTGATAGTTATCGCCAAGTTGAGACCCGATTTAGTATGCAATTGGCACCTTTTGAATACGAACAGTAGAACCAATACGATGCCTACCGTGCCACTTGCGTAACGCGCGACGATGAAAAACACTAGTTTTCTTAAAAAGTCAGTCTTCTTCTCGTAAAAAAAAGTTTAGTTACAACTTTTCCATAGCTCATTTAGGTTTTCAGTTTATGGATTTCTTGTTAATACTGTTGATTATAGAGGCAGGGTGGGGTTCGGCTACAAAGTCTAGTTTTCCTACAAAGTGTACAAAGTCATAAAACACCACAATTTCAGCCATAAAACACAATCAAAACCCACAAATAACAAAGTGAAGATCACAAAAACACAATATCCAAACCCTAACAGTCCATAAAAACTTCAAAGACTCCATCGTAGAAACTATGAATATAAAACACAACATGATAATCAACATAAAACACACTAATGTTAGTCATTCCATAATCAAAGCCTTATCATCCAAAACACAACACAAAACCCACAAATATAGAGTTTTAGTAATCTATACTTTGTTATTTGTGGGTTTTGAGTGTGTTTTATGGTTGGCAGTATGGTGTTTTATGACTTTTTACACTTTGTAGGAAAAATGGACTTTGTAGCCAAGTCCCACCCTATAGAGGCATATAAACCTTAAAAGAAATCTTACGCCAAACAGATGCTATTAAAATTTTGTTTTAATGCAACTCCATTGATATCTATACCTTGTTGCTGCTATATGTTTTTCTTGCTGTCATGAGAGGGACAGCTAATGTGGTGCTTAGTGTGGTCCGTATTCGTGTTATTTGGCTACTGTTGTTCAAGGGGTAATATGGTTAAAAATGCTGCTAGTCTTTTAAAGGCTCTTAAAATTAATCGGGTGGCCTGCTATGCTGTATGTTTGCTGTTTGTTACGAAGGCCCAGCTGCAGGTTACTTTTCAGAATCATCATTTTTGGAAAATTTATCGAAGCATGCATCGTTGGCAAAGTGTTATTATGCAGAACTTAATTAATAGCTGCAGGGGTAAAATGGTTAAAACGGCGGGCGATATCACGAAGACCTGCAGATTCAACGGGTTAGGCTGCTATGTTGTCTGGTTTTTAATTCAGCTTCTCGTTTTCAGGGATTGGGGTTTCCGTGCTTCAGTTCCGAGTTTGGATCCCATTAGTTGGCTCCGGTTTTGCTGTTTTATTCCTGATGGTTCCGAGTTTGATTACCGGGTCTGTTATGCTCGGATGTGTTACTCGAGGGTTAGATGAGTATATGTGTATTACTCAAAGTAACGTTCGGTTCTTTTGTTCCCCTAGACGGGGTTGTATGATTTCTTATTTTTGGTCCCCAAATCATGTTTTGGGGATGATACTGGGGAACGCCCCCTTGATGGTGTAATTTTTTCTGTGTGTTATATAGTTTGCCGGGCATTGCCCTTTATCCAAAAAAAAAACCCCCCGTGAAGTTCGTGTTAGGTTCGTGTCGTGTTTTTGGGTCGTGTCCGAAATTCACACCCCTAATTTTTGTCATAACCCGTTTCAACCCGAATCTGTTTTGACTCAAACCAAGTTTGACTTCTTTAAATCAGCTCGTCCTTACCCGAATCCATTTCGGACCCGAAACTCTACTAACCCATGACCAGTAGAGTAGTGTACATTTTGCTTGTACCGTTTTCTATGGAAGATAAGGGCGTGGTTTTATCAAATGTTATAAAGGGTATTTTGGGAAATTGGGTCTCAATTTTCTTCTGGTTAGACCTGTGGTTTGGGACTGAGGTTTTGGCCAGTAAGTTTCCACTTCTTTTTACATTGGAAAAGTCTAAATGGTGCATTGTGTCGGACCGTGTGTTAATGGGTCAGGTGTCACGGTTATGGGTTGGGAGCAGCGGAGGGCCCAACTCACCTCTGGTGAGTCTAGCTAGCTTAATGACCTGCTGCAGATTATGAGCTCAGTCTCGCTCGGGTCGGGCTAGGACAGGTGGCTGTGGGAGTTTGACAACAATGGGGTTTTATTCGGTGAAATGTGTGAAAAAAGAGGATTTTGGTCGACGTCTCGGGTCAGGATAATTTGCGCGTATTTTTGTATTTAGTGTGAGGGACCTCCTGGAGCTTCACAAGACGGTAAACGGGTCGAAGAAGATAAGAAAAGCATTCAATGGTATTTTGCAAACGGTATTTTGGTGCGCCTTTGGAAGACTAGAAATGCAGCTATCTTTGAAAACATCAGCAAATACGGGAGAAAATTGGTGCCGCAACGCGAGCCAGGTTGAAAAAATCTAGTTCTAAATAAAATGACATTACATTTGACCCTTTCAAATGGCGAAACCGCATCTTTTGTTCGAAGGTGGTCATCTCATATGATTTGTTTTAACATGTATCATCCTACAGGTTTAAGAACTTGTCGACCCCACATCGGTTTTTACGTCATAATTATTGTTTGTTTTTTGTTGTAACATATATATCTTGAGTCTTCATTCCACTAAGAATTCCCAAACCTGGAAAGGGTTAAAGATTTAATGTTAAATACCTAGCATGTTGCTCGTATGTTGTTGAAAACAGATACATGGCTTACAAAAAATAAGAATTTTATATGATGTTGAAAATAAGAACTTGTTACTGATTTCTTGTTTTTATTTCACATAGAAAGTAGAATTTGATGTAAAAAAAAACAACCCATATTTCAGTTAAAAATTGAGCAATTGTGAAAACCCCTTATAAATTATGCTGAATTTTTGCAAAAGGACATGTGAACTTTATTTTTGCAAAAGCTGATGGGGGTCATTTACAGTAGTTTTCTTTATATAATGCTTAAGCGTATATATTCCTACCACATGCTGCATTTTTTTTTCATATCTAACTGTTTAGTGCATTTGTGATTTCTAGAGATGGCCCAAACCCGAAAATCTAATTTATATTTCGTAACAGTTATCAGGTAAATTTTTTAAAGAATAAAACCTAATTAATCGAAACCAAACTACCCCAAGCTTGAACATCTGTACATTGAATATTGTTTATTTACACTTATTTTATATAACAGTCCTTATTTATGAATATTTATAAGTTTATTTTTGTTGTAGAAAATATGGCACGCAGTTCAGCAGGACGTGGTGAGGGTCAAGGTGCTGGTAGGGGTCAAGGTGTTGGTCGAGGTAGCAGACGTGGTGGGGGTCAAGGTGCTGGTCAAGGTGTTGGTAGGGGTAAAGGTGCTGGTCAAGGTGTTGGTAGGGGTCAGTTGCAGCACGAGCTTAATGATGCTGATGAGCATGTCGCTGCCGTTGGGCGTGGACCTGTTATTCCAGCTCCACTACCCACACCCGAAAATCGCACTTGGATTTGGGTTGAAAATGATGAGTAAGTTTTAATATGTTATTATTCTCTTTATACGTGAATAAAATCATTACTAATGTTCATTCTTTTCGTTTTGTAGATTCAATGATCATGATAAAGTTTCTTGAACCATTGGATCCAACTTAAAGTCTATGTGGTCGGGTCCATGGAAAGGATGGAAAGATGTTCCTTCCCATCACCGCGAACGCTTGTTTGAGCGTTTTCAGGTGTATACTTACTACCCATTTGTATATGATAATGCTTATGACTTGATAAATAATTAATATATTATTAATAAATACTTTTATGTAGCAATACTACCGATGGGAAGATGTTTCAAAATCCTCAATTCACTCATGCTGGGAGAAGTGCATTAAGGGGAAGTTTCCTGATTTGTTGAAGAGGGCTCGTGATAAAGCCAAGGCCCTTGCGATCCAAGAGGGTGCGGAAGTTGAGAATGATTTGACTCCAATTCTTCCATTTAAGCCACTGTGGATGAGTCAAGAGTCTTGGGAAACGCTAGTGCATGTTTGGAATACTGTTTCATGGAAAAACAAAGCTTCTCAAAACAGCGATAACAGAGGAAAAGCAACGGGTGGCAGGCATACCCTTGGCTCGAAGAGCTTTCTCACGGTTAGAAAAAACATGGTGAGAAACGTTAATTTGTCATCTTTAAAATACACACACACACACACATATATATAGACACTGGAGAAAACACTAGTAGGACCCCCCGCACTTTGCGCCATGCATTTGTTCGGCCTCTAGGGGTGAGCATAAATAGGGCTGACCCGAAAAAAACCGATACCTGAACCGTAATTACCCAAAACCGAACCTTAGCTATTAATAAAGGTATTAATTCGGTTCTTGTATTTTACAATTTTCGGGTTTCGGGTCGGTTCTTGAACACAAGAAAACCGACCAAACCTAGTGGACCGACTTTTACCAAGCAAATAGAATGTGCCAACCAGGCCCAGCAGCAATATAATGTTTTAACCTAAAGTCTTAAACCACAACATCAGTTTGTTCATCAATAACAATGAATACGGAACTGTTTCACCCACAATCTGCAATTCATACTTATTTCTTCAAGTAATCCATCAATCTGCAATCTGACTTGGCTGCTTCTCTCAAGAAATTATGGTAATCATAAATTTACGCACCCGGGTTTGAATCTCAGTTAGAAATTTACATCTTCCTTTTGAATCAAAGCATTATCTGTGTTTGATTGTGTTTAATTGAATCAACTATGAACTATGTTTGAAAATTGAGAGGCCCTTGACCCTAAATTTCAACAAGTTCGGTTCTTATATTCTATGTAGTTCGGGTATCGGGTTGGGTCGGTTCTATCACGGGTCGGGTCGGTTTTGTCTCTATGTTCACCCCTATCGGCACCGGTTCAATTCATCAGCCCCCTTCAATTTAAATATTTAACTTTCGCCACTACTAATATGATATAACAACGAAATGTAAAGTGTACCTCTGAAAACACCAGTTATACGAACTTTGTTTTTTTACGACTTTGATAATTTTTATAAGTTCGTTTTGAGCTAAATTTAAACATAGATATGAAGCTCGGGTATTTAGGGGTGCTAAATGGATCGGGTTGGCGAGTTCAACCCGAACCCGAAAATTTTAAACGAACCCGAACCTAACACGAACCCGAAAATCTTATCATATAAAAAAGTACCCCTATACTGTAGCAAACATGTATCAATTGATATATATAATAATTTTGGGTTTTGATGTAGGAGAAGACCTTGAAGCGGCGCGTCAAGTTCGGTGAATTCTGGTTACAAACACACGCAAAGAAAGGATCGAGACCCCTAGATGGGTTATTGGGGTCTAGCAGCTCGATTGAGCAAGGTTCGGGAGAAGGCGGTGACATGGAAGAGATCATTCATGAGCAAAACGTGACTTGGGTTGACACGAGGGCGAGTGAAGCTTATGTAAGTTCTGTTATTTTGTGAATGTATGTTTTTACTATTTACATAGGTATCAAAGATGCTAGGTGCAAAAAAATAAAAGCGAGGGCTGAGAAATAAAAAGCGAACTTAAATGAAAAAAAAATATTATGTAGCTGAAATATGGTAGCTGAGAAAATAAAAAAGATGTATATTATCATAGCTGAAATATATTCTGTATATTGTCAGCTTTGAGAAAAAAGATGTATATTGTCAGCTTTGAACAGAAGATGTATATTGTCAGCTCTGAGAATTATATGGTAGCTGAGAAAAAAATATATTATGTAGCTGAAATATATTATGGTAAACTTATAGGCTGTTCAGAGCTGACCTCTGGCCGAAATATTGCCAGAATCCAGCAGAAAAATTGCTGGAATTTTAAAAATTTTGCCAGAACTGCGCATAGACTGTTATGATGTGCTTTTCGGGCGACTCGCCTCACCTTAGTGCAAAATGCGAGCGCTTTTAATAGAAATACTTTCTTATATATTTATATAAAGCTAATTTATTGATTGTTTTATGCGCCCATCACAGGAAACTTACAATAAATATGTTGTCGACAAATATGGAGAGGATACCAGCTTGCATCCGGAAGTTGACATGGAATTGTTGTAGCAAACTGTTGGAGGCAAAAAAAAGGGTAAAATGTATGGGATCGGCACTATCGCTGACTCGCGTGTCGTGATGATGGGTGCACAAGAGAGAAGTGACAACGATGAGGTTTGTATTAACTCTTTTAGTTGAAAAAGTATATTTCAATGTGATAAAGACTATTAATGGATAGTTTAAATGAATTAGTTTATACCGAGTTAGTTTATTTGTAATGTTCTATAACTAGGGGGAGGTTCATTTGAGAACACTATTCTTTTAAGAACAAATTAAAATTAATCTTAGCCTTACAATTTATTTGATCAAAGGTTGTGAATAAAGATGACATTTGGGGTGAATATGTAACTCTTTTACATTAGTTCTTTAAATGAAAGAGTATGCTAGACATTTTGGTGTATGGTACATAATTTAATTCATTGACAGTTACATGGTGAACATCACATTCACCAAGATTTCCTCCACAATCCTATTACACTTACCACATTTGTTAGAATATTGTGTGTAGGAACAATCTTGATCAGATTGGTTTGTGTAGGGATATGTTGCTAATTGTGAGATTGTTGTGTATATATGATACTATGATAGGCACTTAATATGTTGGTGTGTGTAGGTACTTGTTACTAGCTGTTTGATTATTCCGTGTGCATGAAAACACATTTAAAATGTTGGTACAGGTTGTTATATATTGAATGTTGTCTGTGTAGAAAAACACACTTGGCATATTGGTCTGTGTAGGTAAATACACATAACAAATTAGTGTGTGAATGTGTGAACGTGTAAAATGATATAGAAATTTCATGTGAGATATCAGTTAGATATTAGGGGTTAAATTTGAAATCAATATTTATTTAATTTGGATAGCTTAATTATAGGGTAGTAATAAATTAATTAAATTGTTCAAATTACCTTACTACCCTTTTAAAATAAAACATTCTAATTGGTTGATTTTGTTCTTTTTATTCTTAAGCTATGTTTTCTTCTCTCATTGGAACCCTCCAATCTATAACTATGGGTGTAATAGCTTTTATTAGGCTATATTTGGTTATAATATGTTATAATGTGTCATAACTTATTAGGTATCATAATGGATATTAATGGGTTATTTTTGCTTTTTATGTTATAGGTTGAAAGGTTGAAGGAAAAAATAGCGGAGTTGGAACAAGATAAGATAGAGAAACATGCTATGATGGAGAAAATTGAAGAAGGTGCGAGGTTGTATGCCGAAATGAATGAGAAAATTCAAATATTGTCGCAAAACCCGTCACAAATCCCGCCACCAACTTAAAATGCGTTGAATTTATTATATTGCTTTTAGATAATTTGGTTTTTATCGTGTTAGGTTTGGTTATGTTTGAATTAGTTGGATTTTTATCGTGTTTCATTCGGTTATGTTTGGATGATTTGGAACTTTAGTGTGACTTTTTAATATTTATTGTTATGTTTGAATTATTATGTTATATGGTTTGTGTATTTATTTTTAGTTTCAATTTTTTATATTTATGAAATTTGAATATAATATTTATAAAGGAAAAATAGAAACAATATAAAAAATTATTTAAAAAAATCCAAGCAAATAGCGTAGCTAAATTTGTTGCCAAGACCTTAAAAAATTAATAGCTATATCCGTAGC
>JARYGA010053347.1:0-24070 GCA_030545235.1 Helianthus tuberosus
AGGCGCTATGCAAGCTGAATTAGATTCACTCAACAAACGAAAGTGTTTTGGTCAAAAATCAGACGAGGATAATGCAACCAAACTCTTTGTTACGGGGTATGATGCTTGAATTGATGAACAATAATAAGGATCACTATGAAATATGATGAACAAATGACACGAAGATTTATACGGGGAAAAAGCCCTTGATCAAGAGTTGATCTCCGGCACAAAAAACCCCGGGTGATGGAAACTACCGATCACCAACTTAAATTAAACAAACAATCTGTTACAACTTCGGATGATAGCGAGCTAAGTACAAGGATCACTATGGTGTATCGTGTAGAAATGTATGTAATCGCCAAGTGTGTTAGCGAGATTGATGAGAGCAGTTGTACGAGTGTGTGTGTAGCAAAAAATAGCCAAAAAGTGTTGTCTAATTAGCTCGCTACCCCTTTTAAATTAGAAAATATCTACGTAACTAATTGTCCGCAAATGGTGCAAGTCCTCCACGACTCCACAACGTCCATTTTCAGCCAAGCACGTGCGGAATACTTCAAGGAATATACTCCAGGAATATCGCCAAGACCAAGTCCAATTGATACTCCTGCAAAACAATTACGAATTCAAAGCAGACAATCATTAGTATAAGGATCCTTAGGATGATCCATGATCTTGATCCTGAAGCACTTCTGAGGATCACTAACTGGCACAGAAGTAAGGATCACCAAGCAGGATAATAATTGAGGATCACGGGTCATTTAGAAATCCACCCCTAACAATTGCCCCCAAAATATAAGGAGTTATATTGTAAATAAACGAGTTGTATTTTGTTGATCTTATCCGCAACAAACTAACGGATAACTAGCCGTTGAAGACGGACTAGCCGTTGCAAACCTGACGTCACCGAAGTGACAATCCTGCAAATCATCATTATAAATAGGAGTTAGAGATAGGATCAATTTGCATTTAAATCCAAGAGAACTTCCCTTTAAATTCTCAGCCGAAGATCAATCAGGTATCTCTTCTCCTACTTCTCTTTCTCTTACTCTGTTTTTCTTTCTTTACTATCATCTCGTTAAGAATGATGCTCCGGTCCTCCCCCGCCAAGGATCACCAGAAGGATAGCCCCTTGAAGAGTCAAGGGATCATCAAAGACTCAGCGAATGAGAGGTGTTGCTTTAACGATGCACAAGTAGATAAGATCCGGCACTGCTTTCCGGCGAACGCCTTTTTCAAACCCTTTGATCCCACTGTTCTGAGCGACTACATTTCTGAAACATGGGTTGCCTTTCCGGTTACCCCATTCACCATAGGATATACCTATCCTTTTCCAGCTTTTACCCAATCCTTTTTCTCCTTAACCGGCATCTCTTACATCCAAGCTATGCCGATGATCTGGAGGGTCTTATACACCCTTGAAAGGATCATAGAGCAGGAAGGGATTGATTTAGGAATGTCGGAACTGGCAGAGATGTATGATCTCACAACGTTTGGATCCAACCGATATCTGTTTAAGCGAAAACCCGGCGAAGAACATCCCATTTTTAAGGCCACCAAGAACGATACAAACTGGAAACGACGCTTTTTCTTTGTCAGAAGGGATACCATTCCAAACGAAAAGGATCTACCAAGGAAGTGGTCCACCCATGGTAGGACAGAGGATCCTGAAAAGGATCACCAGGTAATCTTGCTTTTGTGATAGGATCACTAACCCCCTTTTGTTTTATGTTATGCAGCTGTCACTGTTTCACATCTCATACCATCTCCTGATACTAAGGAAAGGCTTGCTGTTTTTAGAAGACTCGGCCCTGAAACAAGATCATTTAAGACAATCACCCAGGATTCTCAAGAGGTATCCTCAGGCTCAGTCACTATGTCAAGTAAGTATCTTGCTTTTTATATAGTTAAAGATTTAAATAAATAGTTAAATAAGAATAGGGTAAGGATACTTATCTTGCCTTGAATGTGTAGGTGCCGGAAAAGCTTCCAAGCCTGCCTCCCAATTCAACATGGCCGATCTTGACACTGTTCGATCCAGAAAGAAGAAGGCCATTGCCAGCCCTAGTGTTTCTATCCCCAAGGCACCCACTAAAGGAAGGGGTGGCAAGAAGAGGAAAAACTCTGAGATAGAGGACCTACAAGGCCTGCCACTGATCCGCCACCAGTTCCTCGAATACTTCAATGACGTGAGGATCACCAATTCTGCCTAAATATCCTACTTATTTGAGGATCACCTGATCTTGAACTACTTTGTCTTTTTTTTTGCAGAAATTTGCTGAGATTGAAGACTACGTGGGGAGTGTTGAGGAGCTGGATAAGAAGATTGTTGACCTCCAACAAGTTGCAGTGCTCAAGGATCTTAAGATTGCTGATCTCGAAAAAGCCCTTCAAGACGCCAAGACTAAGATAGCTAAGATCTTGATCGACATTGACTACAAGAAACATGATCTCATAGAAGGTGCAAAGGTCTCTGCTGCCATCACAATGTACAAGACAAAACTGAAGATGGCCGAGGAGGCTCAAGATCCTGACTTCGATAGAAGCAGCTGGGATGTTGAGGGCTGGAAGGCGAGGTTAGTTGATCTGGAAGATGATGAGGAGGCTGAGGAGGTTTTGGCGATTGAGGCTGGAAGCAGTAGAAAGGATCTGGTGAAGGATACCGAAGCTGGAGGGGACGAAGATGCAGCGAAGGTGTAGGCTGCATGATTGGGCGATGATGGACATTCCTAGACGTAGCCGGAGCCCAATTTTTAAATGTGGTAGTAGTTTTTTTCTTTTGATGATGTTTTGATGAACAATGGTTGGTTTGTACTCAAACAATAGTAACTAGGATTGAGGATCATGGATGATCCTTTGAACAATAGGTAGGATTACAAATGGTGGAAGGATCCTCTGTTTGGGGGATGAAGCCATTGTGATCCTGCCGTCTTTTGATTCCTGCACTTGAAAAACCTATGAACAATGGACACCCTTTACCTACCCCAGCGGACGGGCCACGTATTGCTGGTAGATGCTCGGGGTAGGTAATTTTGACAACCTTAAAAGGGTTTAAGCTTTTGTGAATAAAATGACTTTAACTTTTTGGCTATATCCTGCGTTGATATCCTTGTTGTTATTTTATTTTTCAATTGTTTTGATGTACACTTGTCTGTGTAGGAAAAGTTGAACAACTTAGATAAAAAAAATTTAGGATATAATGCAGGATCAAATATCCTATAGTTGAAAAATTCCAAAAAGTGGTATATTCTAAGGATCATGAGTTCAGTTGTCAAAGTATTAGGGTTACTCAAATAATCAATGAATAAAATCAAAATAGTTAAGGATCATACCTGAGGATCCAAGTTAGGATCCTAACCCTTAATACTATAACCAGGATAACCATAAGACAGACCTTAGTAAGAAGTAAGGATCAAGGATCCTTAGTTGTTTAACTTTGAAGACCTGAAATAGAACATAACTCGGGACTAAGCCAATATAAGATAAAAGTTAGCAACTGGGGACAAGCCCGAAGGATAACTAGGGACAAGCCCAAGGATAACTGGGGACAAGCCCAAGGATAACTGGGGACAAGCCCAAGGATAACTGGGGACAAGCCCAAGGATCGTGTGTGAACTGGAGTATGGCCCTAACTGGCGACTATCCAAACTTAGTGGCATGAAAATGCCAAAACCTTAGCTAACGTGAAAACGTTAGAAACCTTAAGAACGGATGTATGGTACGTCTACCATTATACGTAGGATCCTAGGTATAGCCAGTACAATGGAATTATCAGCCCCTAAAACGAGTACTGGTCCCACTGCCATGAACTATACCAGGATCATCATGCGCTACTGGCGGAACTGGGGTCAAGCCCAAACGACTGGGGTCAAACCCAAGTAACTGGTTGCTTGTGTGGATAATCATCCGTTTACTAAGAGTACCCGAATGAGGATCATCTGTGCTTTAAGGATCCTTTAAGGATATTTATCATGTGAGGATCATGGATCCTTATCACATGAAGTATTTCTTCAAATGGACAGATTCCAGGCTCTAGGTAGCAAATCACCTTCCATTGTTAGCAATCGATATGCCCCCTTTCCTGCCTCAGCTTCAATCAAGTAAGGGCCTTCCCATTTTGGTGCCAACTTTCCATCAGCAGGATTGGTAGTATTCTGAAATGCTTTCCTTAGCACCATATCACCAACTTGGAATTTCCTGATCCTGACATTTTTGTTGTAGGCTCCAGCCATTCTTTGCTGATAGCTGGCCATCCTTATCCTTTCCAAATCTCTGATTTCTTCTATAGTATCCAGGTCTTGAACCAAGTTCTCATCATTTTCCTCAGGATCACGAATACTTGTTCTAGCAGTTGGGACCACCATTTCTGTAGGGATCACTGATTCTGCCCCAAATACCAAAGAGAATGGAGTTTGTCCTGTAGCATTCTTAGGGGTTGTCCTATCAGCCCAAAACACATAAGGTAGTTCTTCTGCCCATTTCCCTTTCTTGGATCCAAGCTTCTTCTTCAAATTGTTGATGATGATCTTATTGGAGGATTCTGCCTGACCATTAGCTTGTGGGTGGACTGGTGTTGATGTTATCATCTTAATCCCCCAGCTGTCACAAAAGTTAGTAGTTCTGCGCCCAATGAATTGGGAACCATTATCACATATAATTTCAGAAGGAATACCAAATCTAGTTATAATATTTCTTTTAATGAAGGATATAACTTCCTTTTCTCTGACTTGGGCAAAAGCTTCAGCCTCTATCCACTTGGAGAAGTAATCAGTCATAGCAAGCATGAACACTTTTCCACCAGGTGCCTTAGGGAGCTTACCAACTATATCCATGCCCCATCTCATGAATGGCCAAGTGGAGGATATAGGATGCAATAATTCAGCCGGTTGATGAAGGATATTGCTGTGTCTCTGACAAGGATCACACTTCTTAGCATACTCCACAGCATCTCTCTTCATAGTTGGCCAATAGTATCCTGTCCTCAGGATCCTTGAGAATAATGCCCTGCCCCCAGTGTGGTTTCCACAATCTACTTCATGGAAGTCTTTTAAAACTTCTTGGATTTCAGGATCCTCAATGCATCTTAAATATGGTCCTGCAAGAGATCGTTTATACATCATATTATTCAAAATTGTGAATTGAGATACCTTAATTTTGAAAGCCCTAGGGTTTTCTCCTGTAAGAATCTCTCCATGTTGTATGTATCTCATGATTGGGAGGATCCATGATCCTGTATGAGTTTGAGTATCCTCACTAGGGATAATTGCAGAATCATCTCCTATTTCCATAGCCACGTGATCCTCGATGGCAGGAGCCAAGATATGGATAATGGGGATACTTATATCCTTCGGGATCTTCAAGGATGATCCTAAATTGGCTAATGCATCTGCCTCTGCATTCTCTTCCCTTGGTACCTGTGTCAAACTAAAAGATACAAAAGAGAGTGCCAATTCTTTGACTATCTCTAAATATTTGGTTAACTTTTCACCTTTAACAGCATAGGATCCATTAAAGTGATTAGTGATTAACAAAGAATCTACATGTACCTCAAGATACCTGATCCTCATATGCTTAGCAATTTGCAAACCAGCTATCAAGGCTTCATATTCAGCCTCATTGTTAGTGGTTTGGAACTCACAAGCTATAGAGTGGGGTATTATGTCCCCCTATGGCGATTTTAGTAGTATTCCAAGCCCTGTTCCTTTGACATTTGAGGATCCATCAGTATAGAGTATCCAAGGATCCTTGGTCTCCTCTAGCTGCTGGACTTCTAACTCAGCTTCCTTTTCCAAATCACTACTGAAATCTGCCACAAAGTCGGCTAATGCTTGAGATTTAATGGCTGTCCTGGGCTCATATCTTATATCATATGCACTAAGCTTCACTGCCCACTTGGCCATCCTTCCTGACATTTCAGGTTTCCTGAGGACATTCTTAATTGGAAAATTAGTTTTAACGATAATGGCATGAGTTTCAAAATAATGTCTCAATTTAGTAGATGCCATAATTAATGCAAGGATAAGTTTTTCTAAGTGTGAATACCTGGATTCAGCATCAAGTAAACTCTTACTTACATAATAGACAGGATGTTGTGTACCTTGGTGATCCTTAACAAGGACTGCACTTACTGCTTTTGAGGATACCGCCAAGTATAAGGATAACACATCTCCCTTTTCTGGTTTCATCAAGGCTGGGGCTGAGGATAGGTAATCCTTAAGAGCTTTTAAGGCATTTTCATGCTTCTCAGTCCATTCGAATTTCTTGTTCTTCCTTAGGATATCATAGAATTCCTTGCACTTTTCTGAGGATTTAGATATGAATCTGTTTAAAGCTGCAATCCTGCCTGTTAACCTCTGAACGTCCTTAGCATTGGCAGGGGACTTGATGTTCACTATAGCTTTGATTTGTTCTGGACTGGCTTCAATGCCTCTCTTTGTCACCATATATCCTAAGAATTTACCTGCCTTTACACCAAAATGACACTTAGAAGGATTAAGTTTCATATTATATTTATCAAGGATATTGAACGCTTCTTCCAAGTCTCTTAGGTGATCCTCAGCCTTTTTTGATTTTACCACCATATCGTCTATGTAAACCTCCATAGTCTGTCCAATCTGATCCTTGAACATCATATTCACTAGCCTTTGATAGGTTGCACCTGCATTTCTTAGTCCGAATGGCATAGCAATATAACAGTATATACCAGTTGGAGTCATAAAGGTTGTATCCTCTTGATCGGAGGGTTCCATCTGAATTTGTTGAAATCTAGATGAAGCATCCATAAAAGTTAACAGTTCATGACCCGCAGTTGCATCCACCATGGAGTCAATGTGGGGTAATGGGAAAGGATCCTTGGGACATGCCTTATTTAAATCGGTAAAATCGACACATACCCTCCACTTTCCGTTTTTCTTTTGAACAACAACCACATTGGCCAACCATCTTGGATACTTGACCTCTCTAATCATACCTGCTCGGAGTAATTTCTCTACCTCCTCCTGGATAATGGCATTTCTTTCTGGTGCAAATTTCCTCCTCTTTTGATGGATTGGTTTGAAGGACCTATCAATGCCAAGTTTGTGAGTGATTATATCTTTAGATATACCTGTCATGTCTTGGTGTTTCCATGCTAAGGTAGTCTTTCTCCTTTTAAGGAAGGATATGAGGCCTTCCTTTATTTCACTAAGGATCCCTGATCCTATATAAACTTTAGATTCAGGATCATTAGGATCCATAAGGATTTCTACTACATCCTGTTCTCTTGCCTCCAAGACATCCCTTGGAGGACGCTTTAATTGCTATTGCTCCCTTAACTTTGATGCTGGCTTCATTGATGAGGTGTAGCAGTTCTTAGCCTCTTGCTGATCACTATCAATCTTCACTATTCCCCAAGGACTAGGAAGCTTCACACATTGATGATAAGTGGATGGGACTGCCTTCATGTCATGTATCCAAGGCCTGCCAAGGATAACATTACAACAAGATAAACAGTCAATAACACAAAACTTTTGATAAGAATGTAGGCCTTCGATATAGATTGGGAGTTTAATATCCCCCAGAGTATTCTTAGTCTCGCCACTGAATCCCACGAGCACAGAGGATCTTGGGATGATATCGGATTCAGGAATATTCATCTTTTTGAGGACATCAAGCTGGATAATGTTCACAGAGCTTCCTTCGTCTATAAGGATCCTGCGAACAAAATGGTTAGAAATAAAAAGAGTGATAACCAAACCATCGTGATGAGGATCCTGAATGTCAACACGATCATCCTCATCAAAAGTTATAACTTTTCCTTCGGAGACACTGGATGTTCGAATGGGTCTATCTCCATTATCCATCTTGGTTTCTTTTGCATGTCTTTTAGCTGCAGAGAAGGATGTTCCACAAATGTCTGATCCTCCAGAAATAAAGTTAATAACTTGTGCATCAGCTGGAGGGGCTGGAGCTTTCTCTGGGATCCTTTCAGGATCCTGAGTCCTTGACTTCTTTCTTCCCAGTAATTCTTTTAAGTGCCCCTTGCTCAACAAGTATCCAATTTGTTTTCTCAGTGCGATGCATTCTTCTGTGAGATGCCCAAAATCTTCATGATATGCACACCACTTTGACTTATCTTTGGTTGCAGCTGGTCTGTCATTTTTCCTGGGCCATCTAGCTTTATCACCTAAATTCTGCATCGCAAGGATTAGTTCATTGTTATCAACAGAAAAACAATATTCAGAAATTGGAGGATAATCCTCATCGTCTTCTTCTTGTTCAACGGCATGCACATTCTGGTTATCAGATTTGTTATAGGATCTGAACTTGTTGTTCTTGAATGAGGATCCTTGCTTCTCTTGCTTTGAGGATCCTGCTAACCTCTCCTGGATCCTTTTGTCATCCTCTAGCCGGATGAACCTTAGGGCCTGGGTTCTTACCTCATCTAGATTCCTGCATGGTGTCATAACAAGATCATCATAGAATAACGAATCCCTAAGCAATCCCATTTTAAAGGCTTCAACAGCCGTAGCTATATCCAGGTTAGGAATATCTAAGGATTCTTTACTAAATTTAGTGATATAATCCCTTAATGATTCATTATGACCTTGAGTTATCCTATACAGATCACTAGTTAAACGCTCAAATTTCCTACTACAAGAAAATTGGTTATTAAATAGGTTAACTAGATTAGCAAATGAGGTAATAGAGTAAGGGGGAAGACTTAGCAGCCATTTAAGAGCTGATCCAGTAAGAGTGGATCCAAATCCCTTGCATAGACATGCTTCCTTTAATCTTTCTGGGATGGGATTGATCTCCATCCTTTCCCTGTATTGTGCTATGTGTTCTTCAGGATCTGTTGAACTGTCATACAACTTCATAGTAGGCACATGGAACCTCTTTGGTATCTCAGCATCACAGATTGGTGGTGCAAAACGAGATATCTTATGGCTCCCATATGCAATCTCCGGGATAGGCTTGACCACTCCTGGGACACTTGATATCATATCCTTTAACTTTTGCAATTCTCTGGCCATGGCATGATTCATACCTGTATCCTGCATAAGGCCATGGTTAGTGGTATAAGAATTATTGAAAGTGTTACCTCCCATTGGATTCAAATTAGGAAGAGCGGATGTGAATCTATATTGTTGGGGCTCTGGAATGACTGATGGACCAGTAGAAGCAATGGTCTGCATTGGAATGAAATCTCCCTGATGGATATCGGTATTCCCTGATTGCAAACTCCTTAAGGATCCATGAAACTGAGAGGATCCTTGAACCTGTGAGGATCCTGGGACGTAGGAGGATCCTTGAACCTGTGAGGATCCTGGAACATAGGAGGATCCTTGAACCTGTGAGGATCCTGGAACATAGGACGATCCTTGAACCTGAGAGGATCCTGGAACATAGGAGGATCCTTGAACCTGAGAGGATCCTTGAACCTGGGAGGATCCTAGACCTGCGAGGATCCTTGAAACGACCAGAACCCTTGAATCTGCTGCGCTCCTGAGTATCCTCCTGAGCTAGCGAAGGATCCTATATGCTGAGGATGGGATCCTGCTGGTTGGAAGTGTAACCCAGAAGCCTGAGTCATTGCTGATGATCAGTAATGCACTCCTTTTGGTCCTCCCACATATTGAACGTCTGGAACCACAGAAGGCTGAGAAGTTATAACCGGAGTATCGAAATTCAAAGATCTGGGCATCAGTGGGGAATAATCCTCTGCCGATCTCTTCTGTTTCTTGATGTCTCCAATTTCTCTAAGAATCCTTTCATTAGTCTTATCCTGCTGCTGTATATGCTCCTTCATCTACAAAATCAGAGTAAACAAGTCACTAGTAGTGGGAGTATAAGAAGCAGAAGAAGTTGGAGGTTTTGAGAAAATGGGAGTTGGTTTCTTCTCGCTACCCCTTTTAAATTAGAAAATATCTAAGTAACTAATTGTCCGCAAATGGTGCAAGTCCTCCACGACTCCACAACGTCCATTTTCAGCCAAGCACGTGCGGAATACTTCAAGGAATATACTCCAGGAATATCGCCAAGACCAAGTCCAATTGATACTCCTGCAAAACAATTACGAATTCAAAGCAGACAATCATTAGTATAAGGATCCTTAGGATGATCCATGATCCTGATCCTGAAGCACTTCTGAGGATCACTAACTGGCACAGAAGTAAGGATCACCAAGCAGGATAATAATTGAGGATCACGGGTCATTTAGAAATCCACCCCTAACAGAAAGGTTTTTGGGTCTATTGTTGTTACACCTAAGGCTGTAAAGCATGTAGGATATAAATGGGTTTTTGTACGAAAACGAAATGAGAAAAATGAGGTTACAAGATATAAAGCGAGACTTGTAGCTCAAGGTTTTTCACAAAGGCCAGGGATTGACTATGAAGAAACATATTCTCCCGTTATGGATGCAATAACCTTTAGATACTTAATCAGCTTAGCAGTTTCTAAAAAGTTAGAAATGCGTCTTATGGATGTCGTTACAGCTTACTTGTATGGATCACTTGATAGTGACATCTATATGAAAGTTCCTGAAGGATTTAAACTTCCTGAAGCGTTAAGTTCAAACCCCAAAGAAATGTATTCGATCAAATTACAAAGATCTTTATATGGGTTGAAACAATCTGGAAGGATGTGGTACAATCGTTTGAGTGACTATTTGACAAGTAAAGGTTATATAAATAATCTTATTTGTCCATGTGTCTTTATTAAGAAGACAACATCAGGATATGTGATCATAGCTGTATATGTTGATGACCTAAATATAATTGGGACGAAAAAAGAAATTCTTGAAGCAATGATTCTTTTAAAGAAAGAATTTGAAATGAAAGACCTTGGTAAAACCAAATATTGTCTTGGTTTACAAATTGAACATATGTGCAATGGAATACTTGTGCATCAAACGAATTATACTGAAAAGCTGTTGAAACGTTTCAATATGGATAAGTCAAATCCTTTAAGCACTCCAATGGTCGTTAGGTCACTTAATGTCGAAAATGATCCATTTCGTCCTTGTGAGGACAACGAAGAAGTTCTTGGTCCAGAAGTACCATACCTCAGCGCAATTGGAGCACTTATGTATCTTACGAATTGTACGAGACCTGACATTTCTTTTGCAGTGAACTTGTTAGCAAGATTTAGTTCAGCTCCCACTAGAAGACACTGGAATGGAATTAAACACATTTTTTGATATCTTCGAGGTACCGTTGATTTAGGCTTGTTTTATCCTAACGATTCAAAAGAGGGTTAGTTGGTTATGCAGATGCAGGTTATTTATCTGATCCTCATAAAGCAAAATCTCAAACTGGATATGTATTTATGAACGGAGGAACTGCGATTTCATGGCGTTCTCAGAAACAAACACTTGTCGCAACATCCTCAAATCATGCTGAAGTCACTGCACTACATGAAGCTTCAAGAGAATGTGTATGGCTAAGATCTATGTCACAACACATAGTGACTTCTTGTGGGCTAGAGAAAGATCGAAATCCAACTCCTATCCATGAAGATAATGCCGCCTATGTCTCTCAGATGAAAGAAGGGTATATCAAAAGTGACAGAACAAAACATATACCACCAAGATTCTTTGCATATACTCGGGACCTTATTAAAGACAATCAAGTCGAGATGAGATATGTCCAATCCAGCAACAATTCAGCCGATCTTTTCACAAAAGCACTACCTACAGCAACTTTCAGGAAACACGTTCATGACATTGGCATGCGTCACGTACGGAGAATGTGATGCCTTACAAATTGCAACTTAAGGGGGAGCATTATACACGTTGCACTCTTTTTCCCTTAGCTATGGTTTTGTCCCACCGGGTTTTCCTAGCAAGGTTTTTAATGAGGCAACATATCTGATCCACTGTGTATAATGCAAGCTGCACTCTTTTTCCTTTAGCTATGGTTTTGTCCCACTGGGTTTTCCTAGCAAAGTTTTTAACGAGGCAGTACTTAAAGACCCAGGAGTTTACACCTGTCCCAAACTCGACCCATTGTCATCCCTAATTATAGTCCGATTTTCGTAACCAATCAATGATTCAAACACCTAATTAACGTGTTATTCAACTTTTCTGAAGAAACTCAGTTTAATTTCATACAATATCTATTTTTTCCCGTGATTTTGAAGCGAATCACTCGATTCGTTCGACACGATCGCTGATAAATGTTTCTAGCATTCAAATTTCGTCAATCATTGAAGAAATCGGCTTCGATCTATGTAAGAAAATTTTGAATTGCATTTTTATGATCAGGGTTTTTGAATTGAGTCATTGCGTTTTACAAAGTAATAAAAAAGCATTTTTTTTGTATTTTCAGTCCATTGCGTTTTAGAAAAAACACATTTTATTGTGTTTTTAGTCCGTTGTGTTAAAACACAATTTATGTGTTTTTAATCCATTGCGTTTTAGGTAAAACATATTTTTATGTGTTTTTAGTCAATTGCGTTTTATAATAAAAACTTTTTTTGTGTTTTAGAAAAAAAAACACATTTCTTTGTATTTAAAGTCAATTGCGTTTTAAAATAAACGCTTCTTTTGTGTTTTTATTACACTACGTTTTAGGAAGAAAAAAACACATTTCTTTGTGTTTTTAGTTCATTACGTTTAATTTTTTTTATTTTTTTATTTTTAGTCCATTGCGTTTAGAAAAAATACATTTATTTGTGTTTTTAGTCAATTGCGTTTTAGAAAAAAAGACATTTTTTTGTGTTTTCTGGTCATTGCGTTTTAGAAAAAAGACATTTCTTTGTGTTTTCTGGGCATTGCGTTTTATAAATAAGACATTTCTTTTTGTTTCTAGGCCATTGCGTTTTACAAAAAAATATACTTTTCTTTATGTTTTTAAGCCATTGTGTTTAGAAGTAACACATTTCTTTTGTGTTTTTTTGTCTATTGCGTTTTAGAAACAAGGCATTTCTTTGTGTTTTTTTGTCTATTGCGTTTTAGAAACAAGACATTTCTTTGTGTTTTTTTGTCAATTGTGTTTTGGAAAAAAAAGTCATTTTTATGCTTTTTGTCCATTGCGTTTTACGCATTTGGGTTTTCGATTTTTTTTTAAATATAGCAATAGTATACTCGTTTTAAAGAAAAAACGCTCGCTTTTTGGTGCAATTTAAAAAAAAATAATGTTGTATGAAAGAGTTATTAACGATTAAAAAACGGGGGGAATTGGAGGAGAGAGAAAGTGTTGCTTCGGATTGACTAGAATACCCCTAAACAAACTCACGTGCCTCCTTTTTTATCAATTATACCCATTTAATCCAAACCCTTGATTAATCAATTGATGATCAAGATTACTTTTAGCATTCTTGCTAACATAAACTTCCTATATTATCCTCACCCATAGAATATGTAATTAACTTCCCAGTCTGCAATAGTGTTAAGACATAGTTTAATCCAACTGTAATCATGCTGAACACTGAACAATGGTCAACTCTCCTGTCTCAAATATATATGGTCCCTACCAACTTGCTTCAACATAACATACTTTTTAACAATTGATATAGAACTAATTGTTATGAAAATGGATGACAAAAAGTCAAAAGAAGGATGACAGATTTTATATATTCTGGATGGTGTCATAATTGTCAAAAATAGATGGCAATTCCCACTATAAATAAATGTTACTTGAGATTGCATAGGATAGAGATTACAGACAAGATTTATAAAATTTCATCTTTGTTTCTTGAAGATATAACACAAAATCTAGTGTTAAATTTGTGGTATTATAACACGTTATCAGCACGAGGGTTCTCTACCAAGCATATCAACAAAGGCAAAGGAGTTATTATCATACTCAATGTAAGAATTTTATACATTTAAATATATATACATATGTGTACATATTATATAGGTTGAAAGCCTAAGGGTGCACCAGTGGATTGTAAAACCACACATCTTTAGGATGATCTTTTATATCCCGTTTCTCCTTTATATATATGTATATTTATAATATAGTTCTTTGATAAATAAAAATGAGTACAGGGTACCTATTACTATGGAAATATAATAATAATAATAGTAATAATAATAATGGGACTACTAACCATTTAACATTTATTTATGAATTTAACATTTACGCATCTAACATTTATTTATACAGCTAACATTTATTTATGCAACTAACATTTATTTATGCAACTAACATTTTAATTATGAGTATTGTTATATTTTGTCTCATTTTAATAAGTATGTAATCCTAATATTTATATATATTTGTATTTAGTAACAAAATGGCAAATATCGCGAAACTGGAATTTCCAGCATTGAATATCTCCGGAGAAAATTATATGACTTGGACAACAAATGTCAAAAGACACCTAAAAGCAATGGGTGTGATAGAAGTCATAAATGAAGAGAATAATTGTTCGAATCAGGAAAAGGCAAAAGCTGATGTGTTTATTCATAAACACATTGATAATTTACTACAGCATGAATATTTCAATTCTGATGATCCATATGAATTATGGACGGATTTAAAGAACAGATTTGATAATCAAAAGGAAGTTTTACTTCCCACAGCTAAAAATGAATGGAACAGTCTGAGGTTCCAAGATTTTACAAAAGTAAATGATTACACATCTGCTCTATTTAAAATATGTTCAAAATTAGAGTTTTGTGGGCACCCTGTTACCGAGGAAGAAAAATTGGAGAAAACTTACTCCACATTTCATGCGTCACATATAAGTTTAGCACAACAATATCGATTGTTGAGATTTTACAGATACTCTGATTTGAATGCACATCTCCTCGTAGCAGAACAACATAACCTACTTCTGATGAAAAATCATGAAGCCCGTCCCACAGGATCATTAACTATACCTGAAGCGAATGTTGTTAATAATTATCAAAATAAAAGGGAACAAGGCCGTGGGCAAGGCCAAGGACAAGGCCGTGGGCAAGGCCAAGGACAAGGCCGTGGGTGATGGAAACTACCGATCACCAACTTAAATTAAACAAACAATTTGTTACAACTTCGGATGATAGCGAGCTAAGTACAAGGATCACTATGGTGTATCGTGTAGAAATGTATGTAATCGCCAAGTGTGTTAGCGAGATTGATGAGAGCAGTTGTACGAGTGTGTGTGTAGCAAAAAATAGCCAAAAAGTGTTGTCTAATTAGCTCGCTACCCCTTTTAAATTAGAAAATATCTAAGTAACTAATTGTCCGCAAATGGTGCAAGTCCTCCACGACTCCACAACGTCCATTTTCAGCCAAGCACGTGCGGAATACTTCAAGGAATATACTCCAGGAATATCGCCAAGACCAAGTCCAATTGATACTCCTGCAAAACAATTACGAATTCAAAGCAGACAATCATTAGTATAAGGATCCTTAGGATGATCCATGATCCTGATCCTGAAGCACTTCTGAGGATCACTAACTAGCACAGAAGTAAGGATCACCAAGCAGGATAATAATTGAGGATCACGGGTCATTTAGAAATCCACCCCTAACAATTGCCCCCAAAATATAAGGAGTTATATTGTAAATAAACGAGTTGTATTTTGTTGATCTTATCCGCAACAAACTAACGGATAACTAGCCGTTGAAGACGGACTAGCCGTTGCAAACCTGACGTCACCGAAGTGACAATCCTGCAAATCATCATTATAAATAGGAGTTAGAGATAGGATCAATTTGCATTTAAATCCAAGAGAACTTCCCTTTAAATTCTCAGCCGAAGATCAATCAGGTATCTCTTCTCCTACTTCTCTTTCTCTTACTCTGTTTTTCTTTCTTTACTATCATCTCGTTAAGAATGATGCTCCGGTCCTCCCCCGCCAAGGATCACCAGAAGGATAGCCCCTTGAAGAGTCAAGGGATCATCAAAGACTCAGCGAATGAGAGGTGTTGCTTTAACGATGCACAAGTAGATAAGATCCAGCACTGCTTTCCGGCGAACGCCTTTTTCAAACCCTTTGATCCCACTGTTCTGAGCGACTACATTTCTGAAACATGGGTTGCCTTTCCGGTTACCCCATTCACCATAGGATATACCTATCCTTTTCCAGCTTTTACCCAATCCTTTTTCTCCTTAACCGGCATCTCTTACATCCAAGCTATGCCGATGATCTGGAGGGTCTTATACACCCTTGAAAGGATCATAGAGCAGGAAGGGATTGATTTAGGAATGTCGGAACTGGCAGAGATGTATGATCTCACAACGTTTGGATCCAACCGATATCTGTTTAAGCGAAAACCCGGCGAAGAACATCCCATTTTTAAGGCCACCAAGAACGATACAAACTGGAAACGACGCTTTTTCTTTGTCAGAAGGGATACCATTCCAAACGAAAAGGATCTACCAAGGAAGTGGTCCACCCATGGTAGGACAGAGGATCCTGAAAAGGATCACCAGGTAATCTTGCTTTTGTGATAGGATCACTAACCCCCTTTTGTTTTATGTTATGCAGCTGTCACTGTTTCACATCTCATACCATCTCCTGATACTAAGGAAAGGCTTGCTGTTTTTAGAAGACTCGGCCCTGAAACAAGATCATTTAAGACAATCACCCAGGATTCTCAAGAGGTATCCTCAGGCTCAGTCACTATGTCAAGTAAGTATCTTGCTTTTTATATAGTTAAAGATTTAAATAAATAGTTAAATAAGAATAGGGTAAGGATACTTATCTTGCCTTGAATGTGTAGGTGCCGGAAAAGCTTCCAAGCCTGCCTCCCAATTCAACATGGCCGATCTTGACACTGTTCGATCCAGAAAGAAGAAGGCCATTGCCAGCCCTAGTGTCTCTATCCCCAAGGCACCCACTAAAGGAAGGGGTGGCAAGAAGAGGAAAAACTCTGAGATAGAGGACCTACAAGGCCTGCCACTGATCCGCCACCAGTTCCTCGAATACTTCAATGACGTGAGGATCACCAATTCTGCCTAAATATCCTACTTATTTGAGGATCACCTGATCTTAAACTACTTTGTCTTTTTTTTGCAGAAATTTGCTGAGATTGAAGACTACGTGGGGAGTGTTGAGGAGCTGGATAAGAAGATTGCTGACCTCCAACAAGTTGCAGTGCTCAAGGATCTTAAGATTGCTGATCTCGAAAAAGCCCTTCAAGACGCCAAGACTAAGATAGCTAAGATCTTGATCGACATTGACTACAAGAAACATGATCTCATAGAAGGTGCAAAGGTCTCTGCTGCCATCACAATGTACAAGACAAAACTGAAGATGGCCGAGGAGGCTCAAGATCCTGACTTCGATAGAAGCAGCTGGGATGTTGAGGGCTGGAAGGCGAGGTTAGTTGATCTGGAAGATGATGAGGAGGCTGAGGAGGTTTTGGCGATTGAGGCTGGAAGCAGTAGAAAGGATCTGGTGAAGGATACCGAAGCTGGAGGGGACGAAGATGCAGCGAAGGTGTAGGCTGCATGATTGGGCGATGATGGACATTCCTAGACGTAGCCGGAGCCCAATTTTTAAATTTGGTAGTAGTTTTTTTCTTTTGATGAACAATGGTTGGTTTGTACTCAAACAATAGTAACTAGGATTGAGGATCATGGATGATCCTTTGAACAATAGGTAGGATTACAAATGGTGGAGGGATCCTCTGTTTGGGGGATGAAGCCATTGTGATCCTGCCGTCTTTTGATTCCTGCACTTGAAAAACCTATGAACAATGGACACCCTTTACCTACCCCAGCGGACGGGCCACGTATTGCTGGTAGATGCTCGGGGTAGGTAATTTTGACAACCTTAAAAGGGTTTAAGCTTTTGTGAATAAAATGACTTTAACTTTTTGGCTATATCCTGCGTTGATATCCTTGTTGTTATTTTATTTTTCAATTGTTTTGATGTACACTTGTCTGTGTAGGAAAAGTTGAACAACTTAGATAAAAAAAATTTAGGATATAATGCAGGATCAAATATCCTATAGTTGAAAAATTCCAAAAAGTGGTATATTCTAAGGATCATGAGTTCAGTTGTCAAAGTATTAGGGTTACTCAAATAATCAATGAATAAAATCAAAATAGTTAAGGATCATACCTGAGGATCCAAGTTAGGATCCTAACCCTTAATACTATAACCAGGATAACCATAAGACAGACCTTAGTAAGAAGTAAGGATCAAGGATCCTTAGTTGTTTAACTTTGAAGACCTGAAATAGAACATAACTCGGGACTAAGCCAATATAAGATAAAAGTTAGCAACTGGGGACAAGCCCGAAGGATAACTAGGGACAAGCCCAAGGATAACTGGGGACAAGCCCAAGGATAACTGGGGACAAGCCCAAGGATCGTGTGTAAACTGGAGTATGGCCCGAACTGGCGACTATCCAAACTTAGTGGCATGAAAATGCCAAAACCTTAGCTAACGTGAAAACGTTAGAAACCTTAAGAACGGATGTATGGTACGTCTACCATTATACGTAGGATCCTAGGTATAGCCAGTACAATGGAATTATCAGCCCCTAAAACGAGTACTGGTCCCACTGCCATGAACTATACCAGGATCATCATGCGCTACTGGCGGAACTGGGGTCAAGCCCAAACGACTGGGGTCAAACCCAAGTAACTGGTTGCTTGTGTGGATAATCATCATTTTACTAAGAGTACCCGAATGAGGATCATCTGTGCTTTAAGGATCCTTTAAGGATATTTATCATGTGAGGATCATGGATCCTTATCACATGAAGTATTTCTTCAAATGGACAGATTCCAGGCTCTAGGTAGCAAATCACCTTCCATTGTTAGCAATCGATATGCCCCCTTTCCTGCCTCAGCTTCAATCAAGTAAGGGCCTTCCCATTTTGGTGCCAACTTTCCATCAGCAGGATTGGTAGTATTCTGAAATGCTTTCCTTAGCACCATATCACCAACTTGGAATTTCCTGATCCTGACATTTTTGTTGTAGGCTCCAGCCATTCTTTGTTGACAGTTGGCCATCCTTATCCTTGCCAAATCTCTGATTTCTTCTATAGTATCCAGGTCTTGAACCAAGTTCTCATCATTTTCCTCAGGATCACGAATACTTGTTCTAGCAGTCGGGACCACCATTTCTGTAGGGATCACTGATTCTGCCCCAAATACCAAAGAGAATGGAGTTTGTCCTGTAGCATTCTTAGGGGTTGTCCTATCAGCCCAAAACACATAAGGTAGTTCTTCTGCCCATTTCCCTTTCTTGGATCCAAGCTTCTTCTTCAAATTGTTGATGATGATCTTATTGGAGGATTCTGCCTGACCATTAGCTTGTGGGTGGACTGGTGTTGATGTTATCATCTTAATCCCCCAGCTGTCACAAAAGTTAGTAGTTCTGCCCCCAATGAATTGGGAACCATTATCACATATAATTTCAGAAGGAATACCAAATCTAGTTATAATATTTCTTTTAATGAAGGATATAACTTCCTTTTCTCTGACTTGGGCAAAAGCTTCAGCCTCTATCCACTTGGAGAAGTAATCAGTCATAGCAAGCATGAACACTTTTCCACCAGGTGCCTTCGGGAGCTTACCAACTATATCCATGCCCCATCTCATGAATGGCCAAGTGGAGGATATAGGATGCAATAATTCAGCCGGTTGATGAAGGATATTGCTGTGTCTCTGACAAGGATCACACTTCTTAGCATACTCCACAGCATCTCTCTTCATAGTTGGCCAATAGTATCATGTCCTCAGGATCCTTGAGAATAATGCCCTGCCCCCAGTGTGGTTTCCACAATCTCCTTCATGGAAGTCTTTTAAAACTTCTTGGATTTCAGGATCCTCAATGCATCTTAAATATGGTCCTGCAAGAGATCGTTTATACATCATATTATTCAAAATTGTGAATTGAGATACCTTAATTTTGAAAGCCCTAGGGTTTTCTCCTGTAAGAATCTCTCCATGTTGTATGTATCTCATGATTGGGAGGATCCATGATCCTGGATGAGTTTGAGTATCCTCACTAGGGATAATTGCAGAATCATCTCCTATTTCCATAGCCACGTGATCCTCGATGGCAGGAGCCAGGATATGGATAATGGGGATACTTATATCCTCCGGGATCTTCAAGGATGATCCTAAATTGGCTAATGCATCTGCCTCTGCATTCTCTTCCCTTGGTACCTGTGTCAAACTAAAAGATACAAAAGAGAGTGCCAATTCTTTGACTATCTCTAAATATTTGGTTAACTTTTCACCTTTAACAGCATAGGATCCATTAAAGTGATTAGTGATTAACAAAGAATCTACATGTACCTCAAGATACCTGATCCTCATATGCTTAGCAATTTGCAAACCAGCTATCAAGGCTTCATATTCAGCCTCATTGTTAGTGGTTTGGAACTCACAAGCTATAGAGTGGGGTATTATGTCCCCCTATGGCGATTTTAGTAGTATTCCAAGCCCTGTTCCTTTGACATTTGAGGATCCATCAGTATAGAGTATCCAAGGATCCTTGGTCTCCTCTAGCTGCTGGACTTCTAACTCAGCTTCCTTTTGCAAATCACTACTGAAATCTGCCACAAAGTCGGCTAATGCTTGAGATTTAATGGCTGTCCTGGGCTAATATCTTATATCATATGCACTAAGCTTCACTGCCCACTTGGCCATCCTTCCTGACATTTCAGGTTTCCTGAGGACATTCTTAATTGGAAAATTAGTTTTAACGATAATGGCATGAGTTTCAAAATAATGTCTCAATTTAGTAGATGCCATAATTAATGCAAGGATAAGTTTTTCTAAGTGTGAATACCTGGATTCAGCATCAAGTAAACTCTTACTTACATAATAGACAGGATGTTGTGTACCTTGGTGATCCTTAACAAGGACTGCATTTACTGCTTTTGAGGATACCGCCAAGTATAAGGATAACACATCTCCCTTTTCTGGTTTCATCAAGGCTGGGGCTGAGGATAGGTAATCCTTAAGAGCTTTTAAGGCATTTTCATGCTTCTCAGTCCATTCGAATTTCTTGTTCTTCCTTAGGATATCATAGAATTCCTTGCACTTTTATGAGGATTTAGATATGAATCTGTTTAAAGCTGCAATCCTGCCTGTTAACCTCTGAACGTCCTTAGCATTGGCAGGGGACTTGATGTTCACTATAGCTTTGATTTGTTCTGGACTGGCTTCAATGCCTCTCTTTGTCACCATATATCCTAAGAATTTACCTGCCTTTACACCAAAATGACACTTAGAAGGATTAAGTTTCATATTATATTTATCAAGGATATTGAACGCTTCTTCCAAGTCTCTTAGGTGATCCTCAGCCTTTTTTGATTTTACCACCATATCGTCTATGTAAACCTCCATAGTCTGTCCAATCTGATCCTTGAACATCATATTCACTAGCCTTTGATAGGTTGCACCTGCATTTCTTAGTCCGAATGGCATAGCAATATAACAGTATATACCAGTTGGAGTCATAAAGGTTGTATCCTCTTGATCGGAGGGTTCCATCTGAATTTGTTGAAATCCAGATGAAGCATCCATAAAAGTTAACAGTTCATGACCCGCAGTTGCATCCACCATGGAGTCAATGTGGGGTAATGGGAAAGGATCCTTGGGACATGCCTTATTTAAATCGGTAAAATCGACACATACCCTCCACTTTCCGTTTTTCTTTTGAACAACAACCACATTGGCCAACCATCTTGGATACTTGACCTCTCTAATCATACCTGCTCGGAGTAATTTCTCTACCTCCTCCTGGATAATGGCATTTCTTTCTGGTGCAAATTTCCTCCTCTTTTGATGGATTGGTTTGAAGGACCTATCAATGCCAAGTTTGTGAGTGATTATATCTTTAGATATACCTGTCATGTCTTGGTGTTTCCATGCAAAGGTAGTCTTTCTCCTTTTAAGGAAGGATATGAGGCCTTCTTTTATTTCACTAAGGATCCCTGATCCTATATAAACTTTAGATTCAGGATCATTAGGATCCATAAGGATTTCTACTACATCCTGTTCTCTTGCCTCCAAGACATCCCTTGGAGGACGCTTTAATTGCTATTGCTCCCTTAACTTTGATGCTGGCTTCATTGATGAGGTGTAGCAGTTCTTAGCCTCTTGCTGATCACTATCAATCTTCACTATTCCCCAAGGACTAGGAAGCTTCACACATTGATGATAAGTGGATGGGACTGCCTTCATGTCATGTATCCAAGGCCTGCCAAGGATAACATTACAACAAGATAAACAGTCAATAACACAAAACTTTTGATAAGAATGTAGGCCTTCGATATAGATTGGGAGTTTAATATCCCCCAGAGTATTCTTAGTCTCGCCACTGAATCCCACGAGCACAGAGGATCTTGGGATGATATCGGATTCAGGAATATTCATCTTTTTGAGGACATCAAGCTGGATAATGTTCACAGAGCTTCCTCCGTCTATAAGGATCCTGCGAACAAAATGGTTAGAAATAAAAAGAGTGATAACCAAACCATCGTGATGAGGATCCTGAATGTCAACACGATCATCCTCATCAAAAGTTATAACTTTTCCTTCGGAGACACTGGATGTTCGAATGGGTCTATCTCCATTATCCATCTTGGTTTCTTTTGCATGTCTTTTAGCTGCAGAGAAGGATGTTCCACAAATGTCTGATCCTCCAGAAATAAAGTTAATAACTTGTGCATCAGCTGGAGGGGATGGAGCTTTCTCTGGGATCCTTTCAGGATCCTGAGTCCTTGACTTCTTTCTTCCCAGTAATTGTTTTAAGTGCCCCTTGCTCAACAAGTATCCAATTTGTTTTCTCAGTGCGATGCATTCTTCTGTGAGATGCCCAAAATCTTCATGATATGCACACCACTTTGACTTATCTTTGGTTGCAGCTGGTCTGTCATTTTTCCTAGGCCATCTAGCTTTATCACCTAAATTCTGCATCACAAGGATTAGTTCATTGTTATCAACAGAAAAACAATATTCAGAAATTGGAGGATAATCCTCATCGTCTTCTTCTTGTTTAACGGCATGCACATTCTGGTTATCAGATTTGTTATAGGATCTGAACTTGTTGTTCTTGAATGAGGATCCTTGCTTCTCTTGCTTTGAGGATCCTGCTAACCTCTCCTGGATCCTTTTGTCATCCTCTAGCCGGATGAACCTTAGGGCCCGGGTTCTTACCTCATCTAGATTCCTGCATGGTGTCATAACAAGATCATCATAGAATAACGAATCCCTAAGCAATCCCATTTTAAAGGCTTCAACAGCCGTAGCTATATCCAGGTTAGGAATATCTAAGGATTCTTTACTAAATTTAGTGATATAATCCCTTAATGATTCATTATGACCTTGAGTTATCCTATACAGATCACTAGTTAAACGCTCAAATTTCCTACTACAAGAAAATTGGTTATTAAATAGGTTAACTAGATTAGCAAATGAGGTAATAGAGTAAGGGGGAAGACTTAGCAGCCATTTAAGAGCTGATCCAGTAAGAGTGGATCCAAATCCCTTGCATAGACATGCTTCCTTTAATCTTTCTGGGATGGGATTGATCTCCATCCTTTCCCTGTATTGTGCTATGTGTTCTTCAGGATCTGTTGAACTGTCATACAACTTCATAGTAGGCACATGGAACCTCTTTGGTATCTCAGCATCACAGATTGGTGGTGCAAAACGAGATATCTTATGGCTCCCATATGCAATCTCCGGGATAGGCTTGACCACTCCTGGGACACTTGATATCATATCCTTTAACTTTTGCAATTCTCTGGCCATGGCATGATTCATACCTGTATCCTGCATAAGGCCATGGTTAGTGGTATAAGAATTATTGAAAGTGTTACCTCCCATTGGATTCAAATTAGGAAGAGCGGATGTGAATCTATATTGTTGGGGCTCTGGAATGACTGATGGACCAGTAGAAGCAATGGTCTGCATTGGAATGAAATCTCCCTGATGGATATCGGTATTCCCTGATTGCAAACTCCTTAAGGATCCATGAAACTGAGAGGATCCTTGAACCTGTGAGGATCCTGGGACGTAGGAGGATCCTTGAACCTGTGAGGATCCTGGAACATAGGAGGATCCTTGAACCTGTGAGGATCCTGGAACATAGGAGGATCCTTGAACCTGAGAGGATCCTGGAACATAGGAGGATCCTTGAACCTGAGAGGATCCTTGAACCTGGGAGGATCCTAGACCTGCGAGGATCCTT
>JARYGA010053348.1:0-27827 GCA_030545235.1 Helianthus tuberosus
CCAATGGCAAAAGGTAAGGCATCGTGGTTTAGTTTCTCGCACAAAAGGTCCAGAAATTACGGAGGGAGAATGGTCCATGGATACAACTGCTCTGGTTTTTTAGATTTTTTGATTAAAATCCACCGGAACCTCATCATTCTGGTGACCCAACCATCGACATGCTATAGGGTGGACAGTTATATAATACAGGAATTAAAGGATATTTGTTACAAAAGTTAAAGTCAAAATACTTACCAGTGGTGACAAGTAACCGTGGTTTTCATATCCAAGCAAGGCCCCCCAAAATTCCGAGCTGAGTTTTTTTCTTCCAAGAAATCCGCAATAACAGAACGAAGAATCCCCGTTTACATAGAAGTCCAATACATTTTTTGACCAGTACTTTGACTCTTCGGTTGGGTGATAATACCAACGTCTCTTTTTGGGTATCTTTTCAGGGGGTGTGTCGGGAACTACCTCAAACTCTAGTAACGAATCTTCATGGTCCTCCATTATATGTGGTAAATGTGTTTGGCGATTGTTTTGGTGCAAACTTAAAGAGGTTTATGTATCCATATTTATAGCGGTGCGGTGATCACTAAATGACAGAAATTGCCATTGTGAATGGAGTGTGTACTAAATGACAGAAATCGCCATTGTGAATGGAGTGTGTACTAAATGACAGAAATTGCCACATGCTGTGGATGGAGTGTCTATCTCAAGTCCCCTTATATATACCCCCCATCACACCTATATAATTGCATACCTTCACTTCTCTAGTTTTTTTGTCAAATGGCAGACCGTGATAATGAACTCCACATTCACTTCCATTTGCACATACACGATGCGGAACCAAACCCTGCAAATATTGACCCACACCCTAACCGTAGCTCAGTTGTACGACAACAAAACTATAACTCTCTCGAACCACAAACCATACGTCACTTTGTTGTTCCACAACCCAATGACAACACTGTTTTGCCATTCAGTGCACAACACGCAAGTCATCCCGACCCTTCACCCCTGCACCAACATCCATACCCACCCCGAGATGTTCAACACGAACCTCAAATTCGTACCTCCTTCGTGCAACGACCTCAGGGTCCCTCGATCGTACGAAACCCTAATCGTACGTCGTCAAGTGTTTCACAACCACGCCTCCCGATATGTAGGTATGGATGCATCTTCATAGATTTGTGCAAGCACCAATACGACAGCGATCGTGACTCTAATGCATTATCAGACGACGTTGTTGTTAGTGATGACCCATGGGAAAATTATTACAAGACTGATAGCGATTCTGATTCATCCTTTTGAATCCAGAGCAGAGCATGAATGAAATAAAATGCAAGGTTGTGTTTTGGTAGATGTATTTTGTGTTGTGTAATTTTCAGAAATTTTAAATAAAACTGCCTAATTTTAGTTGTTCTTAATTATGTTTTTTCGGTCATTTGTTTTCCTATTCATTCCCCTGAGGTTAACATATACTTGCCTTCGTGCCGGCCGGGGGGGGGGGGTTGCACGGGCGAGATACGTCACCCCAAAAGTCCCATTTCAGTCATTTTTGAAAACGGTGAAAAATGGCGATTTGGGGTTCTTGGGTGGGTTTTTCTGTAAGGAAAACACCATCCGACGACCCAAACCCATGTGTTTTCCAGTTCATTCCCCTAAAGTTAACATATACTGGCCTTCATACCGGCCGAGGGGGTTGCACGGGCGAGTTACGGCACCCCAAAAGTCCCATTTCAGTCATTTTTGAAAACGGTGAAAAATGGCGATTTGGGGTTCTTGGGTGGGTTTTTCTATAAGGAAAACACCATCCGACGACCCAAACCCATGTGTTTTCCTGTTCAATCCCCTAAGGTTAACATATACTGGCCTTCGTGCCGGCCGAGGGGGATTCACGGGCGAGTTACGGCACCCCAAAAGTCCCATTTCAGTCATTTTTTAAAATGGTGAAAAATGGCGATTTGGGGTTCTTGGGTGGGTTTTTCTGTAAGGAAAACACCATCCGACGACCCAAACCCATGTGTTTTCCTGTTCAATCCCCTAAGGTTAACATATATTGGCCTTCGTGCCGGCCGAGGGGGTGGCACGGGCGAGTTACGACACCCCAAAAGTCCCATTTCGGTCATTTTTGAAAACGGTGAAAAATGGAGATTTGGGGTTTTCGGGTGGGACCATTATATTAATACAAGGAAAACACACCCCTACGGCGTACATGCTTACATTAATACAAAACCAGTACAAATGGTAAACTAAACATAACGTTAATACAAGGAAATACGTTAATGATAAGTAGAAGACAATAAAACACACTGCTAATCACTGGTGATGGCTTGTACAGGCATTCCTCTTGTGACCTCTTTGATGGCAAATTCCACATCTATACTTTCTTGTGTGCTCGGGCCAATCCATCTCGTTGTGAATACGCCTTGACTTCCTTCTACCACGTTTAGTGGTTATTCTTGACGTGTTAGGTTTTATTTTCCAAGCTGGTTCTACCCATGTTTTTGGGTCGTCCAATGGAAAAAACTCACCTGCGTACTGCGCCATGTAAGCAGCATTATAGTATATCTTATTAATGGTGTTGTGCGGTGAGTCCCCTCTGTTTTGGCTGACTGCGATAGCATGCGAGCAAGGAAACCTCTGCATTTGCCACTTACCACATGTGCACGTTTCTTTGTAGTACTCAACGATGTAATCGTTGCCTCCGCATTCATTTGTCTGTATCTTTGATATAACTCGGTACCTTCCGCTAACGTAACTGTACTCTTGTAATCGATGGTGTCTTGAATTTTGGTAACGAATTTGATACCACTCGTACCTATACGGAGCTAACCGGGTTCTACAATTGTGGGCAACCTGGTTGTTCATTAGAAAATGCTCCACCGTCTTGTCGAAAGTACGCTCAATGATGGCCTTTATCGGTATCATCCTAATCCCCTTCAGCGCATGGTTAAAGCTCTCCGATATGTTAGTCATTAGTGTTCCCCAACGACGATTGTTTCTATCGTGTACAAGAGTCCACCTATCCTCTCCTATCTCCTCCAAATACTCCCACGCCTCTGGCAGGATGCCCTTCATCAAGTCAACTAAATGATCGTACTTCCTTTGTTGTGTGGTGCTACCAATATCCCAACAAAGTTCCTTTAGCTCTTTTATCTTAAACTTCTGCATCAGGTTGCTTCGAATGTGCCGAAGATAGAAATGATGAACGGCAATTCGTCGCCATACTACAAGATTACTAACTGCGTTAATAATACCCTTGTGCCTGTCGGATATAACACACAATTTTTTCCCGCGGTGCCTTGCGATGTGTTCCCACAGATCTTTCATAAATCTAAACATATTCACAACAAAAGGATTGAAAAATGTTTTTTCAACTTTCTTTCAACTCTTTTACACTCAATACACTGAAAACCGATAGAATCGGAGCTTGTACCGACTTAGTACTCATCTTTGTGGTCGTGTTGGCTCAAGATCCGGATTCCATCCACGAGAATACCGTTTTCGGGTTAAACATGGAACACCGTCTCGAACAGTTAACTAATCGGATTTGGGTGATTCCTGTCTGATCAGGCGTACCAAGTATTGACGAGGTTTCTGTTGTGTAGCACGTTGTCACAACACCTCGATAAAAACGACAAACAATCAAAACAACCAAGTGTAAGACGAACAGGACGACCAGAACGAAGTGCCGTCCAATCGGACTGCTGTCCGATCGAACAGCCAACTCAAACGACTGGCCTGTCCGAACGACTTGCATTTGGGTCCCACACTTAAACTATTTACCAACAATTGAAGTTTGTACGTCGAACGAGTTGTTGACCGATCGAACTACTGTCCGATCGGACTACTGCTCGATCCTATGACCTTTCAACTTCAACACTTAAACCATTTTCAAACATGATCAGTGCACAAAGGGTGCCGTCCGATCGAACGACCGTTCGATCGAGTGACAACTGCTGTGAACTGTTCCCAATGAAGTGCCCAACCGATCGAATTGCTGTCCGATCAAACTACCGTTCGATCGACCGACCAGAAAGGTAGAGGTACTTCGATGCTTTCAAAATGCTACAACGAAAACTGCAAAAGTCAATCCATCATACACAAACATCTCCTTCACAAAGGAAGAAACAATCCACTCGAAAGGTTAACCAATCGGATGACCAGCCGAGCGGACTACTATCCGAACGACCAGCTGTCTGATCGAACTACCGTCCGATCGAACTGTTGTTCGACCCACCATCTCTTGTTTTGTTTTACGCGTCGCTTATCGTTATGCTATAAATCTATTCAAGCTAATTCCTACTCTCTAGCGCTCCCTTCAATCCATCAATCGCTGTGAGTATACTCGAACCCTTTTTGCTTTCGCACTTTTGGGTGTTACATACGTTACTTATACTAAATCACATCGAACACACTACGCAATATTTTAAACGCTAACCGAATACCGCATGTTATACGTTACTTAATGAATGCTTGTTTGTTATGTTTACACATGGAATGCTTTCTACCTACCTTAATGACGATAGTACTATAGTTTGGACTCAGCACCCGCTCACGCGGGGGTTGTTAAGGACAATATTTGCATGGATTACAGTGGTGATCATGTATTACGAACTGCCTTGGGCAGTCAACCCGCAGTCATTGGTATCGATAGGTTCATGTCGATAACTAACATGCTCCGTTTTACTCAGTATACGTGCTGGTTATGCGTAAACTATTTCAAACTCTATACGCTATTATCAAACTTGTATGCTCGCCTTTACACTATGTGTATTGACTTTTATTTTAACGTATGTGACAGGTGCTTAAGATGCCTATTTGCTTGGAAATCAAGGCTAGGAAAGAGTCCTAGAAACCAACAAATAGTTGTCTGTACTAATGAAACCTGAGTTGTCGGAACAGAACTATTTGACTAGATTTTGTCTGTAATAATTACGTTATCTTTTATGACATGGTATGGGACGTGTTGTTTTAAATAATTGGTAATTGTAGTTGTTATGGAAACTTCTGGACAATCTGTTTCGCTCAGTGCCACGCCCCGATGTTTCCGCCATCAGTTGGGGTGTGACAGATTGGTATCAGAGCCATAACTATAGAGAATTAGGCCAGACTCGTCCTAGTCCGGGTCGATGTCTTAGAAATGACCTAGACTATAGTTAGGTACCAACAGACCGATTTGTACAAATCCTTAGGGGTCAGTACAGGCTTACGTGTTGTATCTCGCTATTCTCGCTTGCATTACACTATCACTGCACAATTATTCGAAACTAAACAAGTGATTTGATCGAGATTAGGTGTGAAAACCGCAAACTCTCGATTAAGTTGCTTATTTTGATCTGTATTTATCTATAAAACGTGAGAATTCGCGTAGAACTAGGAGTGAAATCCATACTTTAACGAGGATTTTCGTCTCTACTTCCATTAAAACAGGAACGAAGTTGTTAAGTTAGGGGTGAAACCCAAACCTTGACGACTTATTCCGCTCGATTATGTTTTACAAAACTCTCACCAAAGTCTCGACGGACTCCAACGACCGAAAGCCACACTATAACTGGAATGATGCATGCCGATTGCCCAGAATCAAGGCAAAAAGCATACTCCTGAAGGCCAAATGTGTAACCGACGGTCCTTGTGAATAGTCGATTCGCTCTGGTTAGTCGATATCTATCTAGCCGCAGACAATCCATCCTTGATTTCATGTGTTGATGATTCTGAGCTCGCTATTACCGACTCTGATACTTTACGATTTTATGAAAACTTTATGTGTTTTATGTGATTTACTTGGTTATATACTTGATTATGGTGAACTATTCTCTTTTCGCATCGCCTCTCAATCGACACACACACCACCCACACTACCCGTTTATCTCGATACGCTGCTCGCTTATGCTACACTATACCCTACGAAATCGCAGTCGCTAATCTCGAACGCTCGCGGACATTGAGTAATAGAGGTAGTCAGAATGTTTCTGTGCCTTACATGCTTACATGCTTCTGTGAATATGTGCCTATGTGACTATGTGATTGACTGTGTTTCTGAGCTTTAGTAAGTATTAGACGTGTGAGGTGAGATTCGATTATGATGTGTCTGAGACCTATGACGATATCTGTTGCAGACAATGTCAACTGGACCATCATCTGGACCACGTCACCCACGACTCTCTCGTCAAGAACAGAGGGACAGGTGCCTTGCCGCCATCCTCGCTAAACAAGTGGCAAAGGTTGTACCTCAGATTGTGAGTGAAATTTACGAGAACGTTAGCAAATCGGCTGAGAAGTCCAGAACCGAAGCTCCTAAAGTTGCTACCAAGACTGCCTTCAGCTTCAAGCAGTTCAAGGCTTGCGGTCCGAAGGAATTCACTGGAGAAGATGGTCCAATGGCTATGTTTAAATGGTTTAATTCCATCGAAGTCACTCTCCGCCAGAGCGGATGTCTTGAAAATCTCCGTACCCTAAACGCTACCGGCGTCTTCCAGTCCCGCGCATTAGACTGGTGGACGGCCGAGAGAAACAAACGCGGGAATGATGCAGCTTATGAGCTGACCTGGGAAGAGTTGAAAGCCATCATGATGGATGAATTCTGCCCTCCCCATGAACGCCAAAAGCTGGAGGACGAGTTCTGGAATATTAAGCAGAAGGAAGGTGACAACGCTGCCCTGACTGCTCGCTTTAATCAGCTCAGCATCATCTGTCCCGATCAAGTGAAGACGTCCGACATGACGATCAAGAAGTACATTCGAGCTTTACCCGACTGTGTTGCGGATTTTGCGCATGCCGCAAAGCCAGCAACAATCGAAGAAACTTACTTGCTTGCCGCCAAAATGAACGACAAGCGGGTAAAGGCTGGTTTTTGGGATAAGCCTTCAAAGTCTCTGCATCAAGCTACCACCGCATCAGCCTCTGAAACCGCCGCCGCTCAACCATCAAAATCCTCACGCCACAAGAAGAAGAAGAACAACAACAGCAGCTCCAGCAACAACAACTGTGCTGTCACCACCACTGCTGCTCCACTTCAAGCCATACCGGCTCAGCAGCAGTCTCATCACTGACCAGCACCAGTTACTTATGCCCCGCCTGCAAAGCGTGCATACACAGGCCCCCACCCTGCTTGCCCTACATGCTCGTATCATCACCCGGTGGGTCTCGCCTGTCATTTCTACGCTCACTGCAATATGTACGGTCACTTCACTGCTAACTGCCGTACAGGTCCTCATCAAGCGCCAGCTTAAGCCACTGCTCATTAAGCTCTACTTCCAGCTCCCAAGGCCAACAAGCGGCTCAGGCATCCGCGATCAACGCCCGAGTCTGCTTTGCGTGTGGTGATCCCAACCATTTTGCAAACATGTGCCCGAATAGGGTTGTGAAACAAGAGCCCCAGCAGCAGCAGCCTCACCAGCAGCAACAGCCTCAGCAGCAGCAGCAAGCCGCACGCGCCAGAACTTTCAACATCAATGTGCGCCAAGCCCAGACTGACAACAACGTGGTCAATGGTACGTTCCTTGTGAATGGTATTTATGCTTCATGTTTGTTTGATACTGGAGCCGATAACTGCTTTGTATCGTTTGAATTCGAGAAGCTCCTTAGTCGTAAGCGCTCCCATCTCCCTTCGACGTTCGATGTAGAAGTCGCCACCGGAAGAACTGTCGCCGTTAATTCCGTTCTTCGTGATTGTACTCTTGAGCTCAACAATCACATCTTCCCAATCGACCTCATCCCTATGCAACTCGGAAGTTTTGACGTCATAGTAGGCATGGACTTTCTTCACGAAAACCATGCTGAAGTTATGTGCTTCGTTAAGATGATTCGATTCTCGCTCGCGAATGGTGACTTATTGTGTGTTTATGGAGAAACCGCTTCGAAAGGTCTCAAACTCATGTCATGTGTCCAAGCTAGCAAGTATCTCCGCAAGGAATACAGAGCCTTCTTGGCTAACATTGTAGTAGCAGAGAAGGAAAAGAAAAGGAAGACAGAAGTGAAAGACGTTCCTGTGGTCCGTGAATTTCCTCAGGTGTTCCCCGATGATCTTCCTGGACTTCCGCCAAGTCGTGATATCGACTTTCGTATCGACCTCATTCCTGGAGCCAACCCTGTTGCCAAAGCTCCTTACCGACTAGCACCGTCCGAAATGCGTGAACTCTCGAGTCAGCTTCAGGAATTACTTGAGAAAGGCTTCATTCGCCCGAGCACCTCTCCATGGGGCGCACCAGTCCTTTTCGTCAAAAAGAAGGATGGGTCGTTTTGGATGTGCATCGACTATCGGGAATTGAATAAGTTGACCATCAAGAACCGTTACCCCTTACCTCGCATCGATGATCTGTTCGACCAGCTACAAGGTGCTTCATGTTTCTCAAAGATCGATCTACGCTCAGGCTATCACCAACTTCGCATCCAAGAAGAGGATATACCCAAAACCGCTTTTCGCACCCGCTACAGCCACTACAAGTTCGTTGTTATGCCTTTTGGTCTAACTAACGCACCCGCGGTTTTTATGGATCTGATGAAACACGTGTCACACCCCAACCGATGGCGGAATCATCGGGGCACGGCACTAGGCGAATCAGATTGCTCAAGAGAATCCATAACAACTATATTGCGATAATATTTGTTACATTCGTCATCCCATACTAACAAATAATACAATCACATAAGTTATCACAGATTTCTTGTCCTCTCGAACAATACAAATCCGTCAACCTAGATTTTAGGCGAGTTTCTAGACTTCCTAGCTTGATTTGATGTAGGTAGCAATCTAACCTGCAACATACGTTAAAACAACTTCAATACAAAAAGTATTGGCGAGTATACAAGTTTTGATAGAGTATCGTAAAAATAGTATAAAGTGCTGCGAATTACCAAATACATAAACGGGATACCTCAACATACATGCATAAAGACAGATAATACCAGCTAAGTCACTCGAGCTTCGACCGCGATTGCTATTCATCCTAACTAGACCCCGTCGGGTGCTATAGTACTATACTAGTTAAGGCGGAACCTCGCGAGTATGAGTCCTAACGCGTATGTAACTAGCATCACGTATAAATATGCATAACAGTCATTCGCAAGTGATAAATAGTTTGATTGAATAATTCGTTTGATAAGTTCGATTTATTAGGAACGTATGTCACACCCAAAAATGCGATTAAAAGGGGTTCGAGTATACTCACAGTGCGTATTTAGATAGAACACAACTTGATTGGATTAATTTAGAGTGCGCCTGAGTTAGCATAAACATGGAATAGTAGCGTAAGCGAGGCGCGGTGTATTTAAACGGTGGAAAGTTGAATAATAGGGCTAGTGGTAATTCGATCAGATGTCATGTTGTCCGGTCGGATGGCATGTTATCCGATCGGTCGACATGCTATCCGGTCGGCTGACATGTTGTCCGATCGGCTGACATGTTGTCCGATCGGCTGACATGTTGTCCGATCGGTTGGTTTGAAGTTGATTTGCCGTTCAAATTTTCTGATTATGCCACACTCAATTGTTTTTGGGAAGGATACCGATGAATTGTCTGAGATGATGTGTCATCGTGTTAAACTACTGAAATTCCATAAAGTTCGGCCCGTTCTAACGGTCGGGAACCACCCCGTTCCATCAGATCTGACCGCTTTTGACGGTTTTTCCGTGTCTAACCCTGAATCACACATTACTTTGATTAGACACATAATATTCTAGGTGAGATTGTTATAAAAACATGTGGAAATCACTCAGATCTGAGTTGTTCATGGTAAAATGAGGTCATGCTTTGAAGTTCATATGAACTCTTGATGACATCATCTTTGAACACCTCAAATCAGTAGGTTTCATGGTTAAAAGTTGATTTTTAAAAGATAGAGAGGTGTAGAATTGAGTGTAGATCATAGAAGTACAAGAGTTGGGTTGAGATCTTACCGGAATCGTGAGAAATCGAGAGAAAAAGGGTCCAAGAGCGTGCTGGTCGGGTGGGAGCTGTCACTTCACTGTTCAAGTGAAGTGGCAAGGCTATTTATAGGCAAGAGAGGAGGAGAGGGTGAGTTGATGGGGGTCAGAGGCCTGTCCGATCGGCTGACGTGTCTGTCCGATCGGTTGGCATGTATGTCCGATCGGTTGGCATGTCTGTTCGATCGGCTGACATGTCTGTCCGATCAGTTGGCATGTATGTCCGATCGGTTGGACGTGTCTCGTCCGATCGGTTGGACACCTCTGGTGGGTTGTGTCTCAGCATTTGGATCTTGTGCGTTGCGATGATTTTGTTACACTGTTTCGTATAGTTATATATGTATTTATTATATATTTAATTATTCATAAGGGGCCGTATGTATGTATTTATATTATATATTTAATTATCCAAAGTTACGATAACAATACCGGGTATGTTTCGAGTATGCGATTATTTGCGACGCTTCACGGTCATTGAGGAGGGTAGAATAGGTCCTCTCTCAATGTCATCATGAACGTTAATGTGTGTTTTGAGTCATGAGTTGCACTACGACACATCACGGTTATCAAGGAGGGTAGAATTGGTCCTCACTCGACATCTTCGTGGCTGTCATCAAGTGCAATGTGTTGTGATAGTGATAGAATATGCGATAGTATGCGAAAATATTGCGATGTATGCGATATAGTTACATTATGATCCGAATCTCTGGTGCTAGGCGTAACGAGTATAATGAGTAGTAACAACGCACGAAAGTGCGGGTTGTTACAGTCTCCCCTGCTTTAGGGAATTTCGTCCCGAAATTAATCCACCACTAGGGTTGTAAGAGTTGATGCGAATAAGAGTAGCGATTTAAAAGCGTCTAGATAAGCGAGCGATCGATTAAAATTCGATGAGCGAGAGTGTTGCGATAACCGGCTATAGCAGCGAAAAAGATGATATCACACACCAAAAGCGGTTAGAGAGCGTCTTAAAAATTTTTGAAAAGTCGATTAATTAGGAAGAACTTGCTTAAGAAAATCTTCTCGCGGTGCGGCGTTAACTGTAGCGATGTTCACACCAGCGCTACGAGAGGGGTTTTGTTAGGTTGCTAAAAGATTTTAAAGTGATTAAACTAGTTTTACGAAATTTTCTCGCCGCACGGCGTTGACTTGAGTCGATTGTCACACCAGTGTCTCAAGAAAGTCTCGTTTTGTGCAAAGGTTTTGGAAAAAGTTTTATAGGAAAAGTCTTGTAAGAAAAGATAAGTTTAAAATTTGTGTAAGCCAAGCCTTTTAATTATACCAAAATTTTAAGTTTGCGGTCGGCCCCGCATGGCACTTTCCCATGAAAGTTCCACAATATGGCTAAAACACTTATATATAGGAAGTACCAGCGGCGTATCCACCATGCTTTACCCATATGGCTTCCGTCTCGTGAGGCAGTGTCATATGTGTCAACGTAGTATAGACTGAATTGCGTTGACTTGGTCCAAACGAGAAGGGTTGGATCAAGTCTTGAAAGGGGGAGCTGAGCGATGAAAGTCGTTTTCGAACTCAGCTTTAGCGACGAGCGAGTGCGATAAGTGACAAGCGGTACGCGATGATTGATAGCACAAACATCAAACACCATGCATAGCGAGTAAAGACGGCGGCTATAAGTGAAAGTCGATAAGCGGCAAGCGAAAAAAAAACGATGAGCGATAGCGTTAAGAAGTAGCGACAACCGTTGAGTGATAAGCGACAGTCGATGCGTTGCAAGCGTTGGAGACATGCGATTCGATTAGATTTAATAACACCACAATTTTAAATTACACTAGCCCACATGGCCTCTTTCCACGAAAGTCTGCTGATACGGCTAAAACATCACCATGCTTTAGCCCTATTAGTTTCGTCCCGTGAAACAAGGTCGTGAGTGCTAACATAACGCAGATAACACAGATAATACAAATGGCGATAAGCGATGAAAATATCGGTGGCGATGAGATAGGTGCGAGAAGCGTTACGGCGAAAAGCGATGAGTGACGTGCGATGCTCGTCAAGCGATTCACAATACGCGATTCTCAGCAAGCGATACACAGTAGCGGTAAGCGATAGAGTGATACGCACAAAATATGCGATTAAGCAAAAACACCATAAGCGATAGCGATCCACACAATAAGCGATAGCGCGAGTCACCTAATAAACGATTGCGTTTTGCGAGATAGATTCTAGCGATAATGCGATTGCGAGCGTGTTGATTTACGAAAAGTCTAGCGATTACACGCTTTGAGTTGCGATTGAGATTGTTACGCCCTGCGATGTAGTGTAGTGTGTCGAAAATAACCACAATAGTATAATAGGTCTACGTTCCAACTCCACATGGCACTTTCTTCACAAAACTTCGGTTGGCACAGCGAAACACCGTCATGTTTTAACCATGCGCCTCTGTTCCGTGAATAGGTGTCACACTTCGTCAGACATGGTCAAGACGCTTATATATAGGAAGTACCAGCGGCGTATCCACCATGCTTAACCATGCCCTGAACGTAAAGGCGTCATTGAGACTCACTACGATCTCCGTGCACTAGCCAAAATAATCTCGTGTGTACCCGTGATTAATTTGATTCTTGCACGTTTATCGTACCTTATCTCTAGAACGCATAATAGGGGTAATTTACATTATATAGTACATAGTGCTAGCATTTAGATTGTGTGCGAGTATATAAAAGAGAAATAGAATCCACATGCTTCGAGAGATAGAATAAGTTCCACACATAAAAGAGATTGACGGCGATAAGTTGCATTATTACAACGACATCAAAAGCAAAATAACTTTGCTGTGGAGGACTTCTGCAGGACTGCGGTTGTTACCAGAAATTCCTCAAGGTTGCGGTCCTGTGCGGCAGTTCTGGGTAAAATGACCATACCAGTTGCAATTGTCGCAATAACGACAGTTAGTTCCTGGTGGGTGATGATACGTACACATGAGACACAGGGGATGGCTTCCGGTGTAGGCGCGCTTTACAAGAACAGGGGCAAATCGTAGCGGTGTGGGGTTTGGAATTTCATCCACGCTTGGTTCCTTTCGCTTGTGGTTGGGCTAGTTGCGATCCTGAGATGAGGTGTCGTGGTCGTTGGAGGGTTCGTCTGATGATTCGCTGGAGGCATCGTCGGTGGAATCTTCAGAAGAATCATCGCTAGAATCATTGGAAGAATCACCGGATGAATCAATGATGACTGCTTGATGAGCTTGTTTGACAGGATTCTTGGAGAAGAATCCGTCCAAGACTCGTTTGTCGTTGATCTCTGCGGCTAAACGGTAGGTTTCTTCGATGGTAGCAGGTCTTGCAGCTTCGACGAAATCACCCACACACTCAGGCAAGCCGCGAATGTACTTTGAGATTGCTTTTTTCTGAAGTGTTGACTTGACTTAGGCAGATTACGCTGAGCTGTTTGAACCTTGCTGTGTAGCCAGCATTGTCACTTCTGTCTTGCTTGATTTCCCAAAATTCATTTTCTAGCTTCCGAACTTCATGGGGAGGGCAGTACTCTTTCTTCATGAGCTCTTTCAGCTCATCCCAACAGAGAGCGTAAGTTGCGGGGATCCCACGTTTGTTACGCTCGGCGGTCCACCAGTCGAGTGCTCGTGATTGAAATACTCCGGTAGCGCAAGTAGTACGGAAACTATCGGGACACCCACTTTGACGAAGGGTAACTTCGATAGAATCGAAACACTGGAGTAGTTGAGTCACACCTCCTTCACCCGTGAATTCCATCGGGTCACAGGCCTTGAAGTGTTTGTAGAGGAAGGCAGATTGCGGCGCTTCCGTCTTAGAGTCTTTCGAGGCTCGAGAGTTACTGAGAGAGTGCACTTGAGCGACAATTTGAGGAATGAGCTTGGTCACTTCCTTGGTCACAAGCGAGGCAATCCTCTTATCGGCGCTTCGTTTGGCTCTTCTCCTAGCTGTTCGTCTCGAGGTAGAGTCGTTGGAAGGCATTTAGAAAGAGAGAAATTTGGAATGAGATTCGATCATAATGATTTTTTAGTTTGCGATGCGATTGAGCATGATCAAGACTTGTAGCGTGCAATATAAATAGATTTCACATAGGAGCCACATAGGAGACACGACATTCCTAAGCTTTCACACAATGATTTGTTTGTATTTAGGTATAGATAGTTGTAGTTTACACTTATACGCACACATATCGATGTAAAATACACGAGGACGCGATGAGAGGTAGAGAGCGAGAGCGTAAGAGAGTGATTAGATATTAGTTTTGTTGCAATCATTCGGTCTTCGTTTTAGATTGCGATGGTTGTGCGAGTTGTGCGTTTTGTAAAACAAGGGGCGAAAATTGATAAATTGAGAAATCGGTAAGACGCATAATAAACACATAAAGCGTAATTAAGTTCATTAAAGCGTAAAACCGGCGAGTTGTAGGCTTAGTAAAATATTCGGAGTGCCTTGGGTGTTTAGGCGTCGACCACCCAAAGTAACCCGACTATACTCAACAAGTTCGTGCACGCGCGTTGACCTAGAAGACTTATGCTTCCACCGGGATGCAGCTTATGGCATTCGTCCTCCTAGTCACCGCGTGGCTCGTGTTATCGTGATAGTCGAGTCCTTGGTGAGAGCTTTTTGAAAACCATTTTATAGAGAGTGGAACGTCTTATTAAGGTACGGGTTTCACCCCTGACTTAACAACCTCGTTCCTAATTGTGGTTATGCTCCTCGAATAAATTCGTGAGTTCCACTAGATTTCGAAATGGAGACTTTCGTCGAGATATGGATGTCACTCCTAACTCGATGAAAGGTTCTCGTGCTAGAAAAATGCGCTGAGTGAGCGATCTCATCGAGAGTTCTTGGTTTTCACACCTGGTCTCGACTGGGTCACTCGTTTTCGTTATGCGAATATTTTTGAAAACATGTGTATTGTGTTGGCCTTAGGAAAGGCTAAGTAATATTCAGGCCTTAGGAAAGGCTCTTCACGTGAAATTGTAGTATGCGGTGTTCACGCGAAGTAGTAGTTTTAGCAACTTCGAATGAGAGTATCAAGTAGGCCCAACCGATGGCGGAATCATCGGGGCGCGGCACTAGGCGAATCAGATTGCTCAAGAGAATCCATAACAACTATATTGCAATAATATTTATTACGTTCATCATCCCATACTAACAAATAATACAATCACATAAGTTATCACAGATTTCTTGTCCTCTCGAACAATACAAATCCGTCAACCTAGATTTTAGGCGAGTTTCTAGACTTCCTAGCTTGATTTGATGTAGGTAGCAATCTAACCTGCAACATACGTTAAAACAACTTCAATACAAAAAGTATTGGCGAGTATACAAGTTTTGATAGAGTATCATAAAAATAGTATAAAGTGCTGCGAATTACCAAATACATAAACGTGATACCTCAACATACATGCATAAAGACAGATACTACCAGCTAAGTCACTCGAGCTTCGACCGCGATTGCTATTCATCCTAACTAGACCCCGCCGGGTGCTATAGTACTATACTAGTTAAGGCGGGACCTCGCGAGTATGAGTCCTAACGCGTATGTAACTAGCATCACGTATAAATATGCATAACAGTCATTCGCAAGTGAAAATAGTTTGATTGAATAATTCGTTTGATAAGTTCGATTTATTAGGAACGTATGTCACACCCAAAAATGCGATTAAAAGGGGTTCGAGTATACTCACAGTGCGTAGTTAGATAGAACACAACTTGATTGGATTAATTTAGAGTGCGCCTGAGTTAGCATAAACATGGAATAGTAGCGTAAGCGAGGCGCGGTGTAATTAAACGGTGGAAAGTTGAATAATATGGGGGCCGTATGTACGTATTTATATTATATATTTAATTATCCAAAGTTACGATAACAATACCAGGTTTTGTTTCGAGTATGCGATTATTTGCGACGCTTCACGGTCATTGAGGAGGGTAGAATAGGTCCTCTCTCAATGTCATCGTGAACGTTAATGTGTGTTTTGAGTCATGAGTTGCACTGTGACACATCACGGTTATCAAGGAGGGTAGAATTGGTCCTCACTCGACATCTTCGTGGCTGACAGCAAGTGCAATGTGTTGTGATAGTGATTGAATATGCGATAGTATGCGAAAATATTGCGATGTATGCGATATAGTTACATTATGATCCGAATCTCTGGTGCTAGGCGTAACGAGTATAATGAGTAGTAACAACGCACGAAAGTGCGGGTTGTTACATCGGGTGTGTAAGCCATTTCTCGACCGTTTCGTCATCGTGTTCATCGACGATATCCTGTTCTATTCCAAGAAGAAAGCCGAACACACGCAACATCTACGTTTGGTTCTCGAACTACTCCAGGGGAATCGACTCTACGCCAAGTTCTCCAAGTGTGAATTCTGGCTCGAGGAGGTTCAATTCCTTGGTCACATTGTCAATAGTCAAGGTATTCATGTCGAGCCCACGAAGATTGAAGCAGTTAAGAGTTGGATTACGCCAAGGAACCCGTCTGAAGTTCGCTCTTTTCTCGGACTCGCGGGCTACTATCGTCGATTTATTGAGGGATTCTCTAAAATCGTTGAGCCGCTAACCGCTATCACCCACAAAGACAGATCTTTTATTTGGGGAACTGAACAAGAGTCTGCTTTCCAAACCCTCAAGCACATGCTTTGCAATGTTCCCGTTCTCGCTTTACCCGATGGAAACGACGACTTTATAGTATATTGCGATGCCTCGAACCTTGGTCTTGGTTGTGTTCTTATGCAACGGAACAAGGTTATCACTTACGCATCTCGACGGCTCAAAATCCATGAGAAGAACTATACAACCCATGACCTCGAGCTAGGCGCAGTTATTTTTGCATTAAAGATTTGGCGACACTACCTTTATGGTACCAAGTGTACGATCTTCACCGATCATAGGAGCCTACAACATATCTTCGATCAGAAAGAACTTAATATGCGTCAATGCCGATGGGTAGAACTTCTCAACGATTACGACTGTGAGATTCGTTATCATCCAGGCAAGGCAAATGTTGTTTCCGACGCACTAAGCAGACGAAGCTATCTGCATAACATTCCCAATGTTCCAGCCCAGCATCATCTCGAAACCCTCATCCACGAAGCCCAACACGCTTGTTTTAATGAACGCACATGGAAGAAGGAAAGGATACATCACGACGGAGCCCAGCTTGTTAATAAGTCGAATGGGACATTCCACTATCTGGACCGAATTTGGATCCCTAAGCGAAACGATTTGCGACAGATCTTGATGGACGAAGCCCACAAATCCCGATATTCTATTCATCCCGGTGCCGATAAGATGTACCAGGACCTTCGCTACAAGTACTGGTGGCCGGGCATGAAAAGGGATATCGCCCCCTACGTTGGAGAGTGCCTAACCTGCTTGAAGGTTAAGGCCGAGCACCAAAGACCCTCTGACTTACTCGAGCAACCCCCAATCCCTATATGGAAGTGGGAGAGTATAGCTATGGACTTCGTAACCAAACTCCCACGTACAACCGCAGGTCACGATAGCATATGGGTGATCGTTGATCGTTTAACCAAATCAGCTCACTTCCTATCTATACGAGAAGACTACAAGGTAGAAAGATTAGCCCGAATCTACACGGATGAAATTATCTGTCGACACGGTACGCCTCGCGACATCATCTCTGATCGTGATGGTCGGTTTACTTCACGACTGTGGGAAACGTTTCAAGCTGCACTCGGTACTGAGCTTAATCTAAGTACCGCATTCCATCCACAAACCGATGGTCAGACTGAAAGAAGGATCCGTAATTTGGAAGACATGCTTCGCTCTTGTGTCATAGACTTCGGTGGTAATTGGGACACCTACCTACCATTGGTCGAATTCTCGTATAATAACAGCTATCATTCCAGCATCCAAATGGCACCATTCGAGGCCTTATATGGGAGAAGATGTCGATCGCCTATTGTATGGCACGAGATCGGTCACTCGCAATTAACCGGTCCCGAGCTATTGCAAGAAACAACTGACAAAATCCTCCAGATTCGAGACAACCTGTTGAACGCTCGAAGTCGACAGAAAAGTTATGCCGATAGACGACGCAAGCCCCTTGAATTTGACGTTGGCGACTATGTACTCCTAAAGGTATCACCTTGGAAGGGTGTGGTCAGATTTGTCAAGAAAGGGAAACTAGCGCCTCGATACGTTGGACCTTTTAAGATTCTGGAAAGGATCGGAAAAGTCGGCAACAGACTCAAACTACCGGAGGAACTTAGTAACGTTCACCCGACTTTCCATGTGTCTAACCTCCGAAAATGCCTTGCTGAGCATGATATCCTAGTTCCTCTCGAGGATCTCAAAATAAACGAAACACTACACTTCGTGGAGAAGCCTGTTGAAATCATGGATCGCCAAACCAAACAGCTCAGACGCTTGCGTATTCCTATTGTGAAAGTCCGATGGGAAGGCAAACGAGGCGCAGAGTTCACTTGGGAACTCGAAAGCGACATGAAGGCGAAGTACCCGCTGTTGTTTGTTACGGCTTCATCCTAATTTCGGGACGAAATTCCCTCAACTAGGGGAGATTGTAACACCCCGTGTTTCGAAAGTCAAAGTCAAAGTCAAGATTGAAGTTAAAGGAAGAAAAGATTGCTAATTGCAATTTGTCACTCCTTGCTCACATTCTGCTTTGATTTCTTTGACTTGTAGTTAGTCTAGTTAATCGATTACGTTAGTTGTATTATGTGGAGTAATTGTTAAGAATCACAGTAATCGAAGTATATGTATCGCTATTAATCGCTTTAAGACTGTGAACTATAGGAAGTAACAATGCGATAAAGTTAATTAAACGCTAATCGAACTAACCTAATCAACATCGAATCGCAATCGAACTCGCAACTCGAATTACGCATTTTGGTTATTAGTATACGTGTGTGTGTGCCTTATGTGTTATTTGTGCATGTTTAATTTATGTGTGGTAATCAATCGAAACCCATTCGCAATCGAAACAGTATGATAATTGGTGGAGAAGAGATAGTGCAAGATATGAATAGTTGGGATTAAAATTAATTTGAATAGGAAACTCTCTCGTATCGCAATACTCGCAATCAAAATCGAAACAGCAAAAATCGTCGCACCGAACACTCGAAACAGGTGACTGATCGACCCAGGCAGCTAACCGATCGGCCAGCTGTCTGATCGAACTGTTGTTCGATCGAACAGCCAGTCGGCCAACCTGCTGACCGATCGTCCAGCCTTCACTCCTCACCTTTCCACTTTGGGTAACCCTATAAATACCCCTTGTCACTCTCATACTTTCTACTTTTGGCAACTAACATCCGACCAGATTGTTCTCCTCACTTTTCTTCAGATTTCTCTCAATTCCGGTAAGATCTCGTCCTAAATCTTGTACTTCCTTAATCTACACGCACTCCTACACCTTTCTATCTTTTAAATCTTAACTTTTAACCGTGAAATCATCAAGATTCAAGGTGTTCTAGGATGACGTCATCATGTGTTCTTGAAGAACTTCATGTTTTGGCCTCAATCCACCAAGAACAACTTAGATCTAACCGATTTTCACATAAATAAACATAGATCTTTCATAGATCTAAACATAGATCTTTTATGACATGGTATGGGACGTGTTGTTTTAAATAATTGGTAATTGTAGTTGTTATGGAAACTTCTGGACAATCTGTTTCGCTCAGTGCCACGCCCCGATGTTTCCGCCATCGGTTGGGGTGTGACAGATTGGTATCAGAGCCATAACTATAGAGAATTAGGCCAGACTCGACCTAGTCCGGGTCGATGTCTTAGAAATGACCTAGACTATAGTTAGGTACCAACAGACCGATTTGTACAAATCCTTAGGAGTCAATACAGGCTTACGTGCTGTATCTCGCTTGCATTACACTATCACTGCACAATTATTCGAAACTAAACAAGTGATTTGATCGAGATTAGGTGTGAAAACCGCAAACTCTCGATTAAGTTGCTTATTTTGATCTGTATTTATCTATAAAACACGAGAATTCGAGTAGAACTAGGAGTGAAATCCATACTTTAATGCGGATTTTCGTCTCTACTTCCATTAAAACAGGAACGAAGTTGTTAAGTTAGGGGTGAAACCCGAACCTTGACGACTTATTCCGCTCGATTATGTTTTACAAAACTCTCACCAAAGTCTCGACGGACTCCAACGACCGAAAGCCACACTATAACTGGAAGGATGCATGCCGATTGCCCAGAATCAAGGCAAAAAGCATAGTCCTAAAGGCCAAATGTGTAACCGACGGTCCTTGTGAATAGTCGATTCACTCTGGTTAGTCGATATCTATCTAGCCGCAGACAATCCATCCTTAATTTCATGTGTTTATGATTCTGAGCTCGCTATTGCCGACTCTGATACTTTACGATTTTATGAAAACTTTATGTGTTTTATGTGATTTACTTGGTTATATGCTTGATTTTGGTGAACTATTCGCTTTTCGCATCGCCTCTCAATCGACACACACACCACCCACACTACCCGTTTATCTCGATACGCTGCTCGCTTATGCTATACTATACCCTACGAAATCGCAGTCGCTAACCTCGAACACTCGCGGACATTGAGTAATAGAGGTAGTCAGAATGTTTCTAGGTCTTCTACGTGCTTCTAGGAGAAACTATGTGTTTTGTAACACCTCGAAAATTCACGTCCTATAATGTATTGACACGTGTCATATGCTTGAACGCGTGAAAGGATGTTCGGAAAGGATTAAAGTTGACGATCATGGAAAGTATGTGTAAATACGAGTTCGGAAGGTCAACAGTGAATAATTTTATTATACATTAACCCTACATGATGCTCATGCCTTCAAACGAATAATTCATGGATCATACGAAGCTGAAAGTGAGAGATTACAAACTACAGGGGTTAAATGTGTCAACATGTTTAAAGATATACCTCTGAGTGACCTTTTGACAAACCCGAAGCTTTGTAATGGTTAATTATGCTCACTAGAATAGACGATTAAAATTTCGTAAAGTTTCGTCAACGTATGAGAAAGTTGTGATCAAACTCGTGTGCGAGGGGTTAAAGCGTCAACGTTGAAAGTTAGGCCTTTTCGGGTAACAATAAAGTTACCCGGGGGCTTAACGAAGTGGGTATATATCTTGAAGCCCTTACAAATCAATAATGAGGGTCCATATCGCAATAAACAAGTGTCTGTACAAGATTCGAAGAACCAGGGACTGAAACTGCAAATTATCAAAACTTTGTTGGCTGACCCCATAGGCTCGCGTAGCGCGAGCCCTTAGCTGCACACCCTAGCGCTACGCTAGGGCTTGATCTGGACAGAAACATATCCTCCTTGATTTTTTGTCTGCCCATTGAACTTGGATGCACTTTGATCGAATTTTCACATTCATTTGGCCCCTAAAACACCCCTAGAACATGTAGGACACTTGTGGGATTGTTGTGGTTAGTGCTAGACTTGTTTGTCAATCATCTATGGTGAGTAACTTCACTATAAATAGGCCTTCAAAGTCACAACACTTCCTCACATCTTCATCTGCATTTTTGATCAAGTGTGGAGCTTCCAAGGCTGACCCAAGCCTTCCTAAGCAACCATTAATCACTTGGTAAGTTGCCTAACCTTTCTAAATTAATTATAGCTTAGTAATTAGCTTAAAAGTCAACATATCGTAATAAACGGTTGACTTCAGGATTAGTTAACGATAGCTCAGTGTTATCACGAATTAAAAGCATCGTTAGATAGGTAATTATATGGGTATTAAACCCTTATAAGGGCAAGTACCAATTCCAGACCTAACTAGGTCGTTTGTCAGGTCAAACGTTGACCGAAAAAGTCAACAGAAATACAAAATAGGATTTAATGCACAATTAATGATCCGAGAGGTGTGTAACCTGTTTTAACCTTAATATAACATGGTAATAAGTATAAAAACTTGTCTACGCTTGCCCGACTCGACAAATTTCTGTTTAAACCCGGTTCGGAACCGAAAGGCGCAAAACCTTGACTTTTGCTTTGACTTCGGTTCTGACCCGTTTTAGTTTGATTCGAAGATGCCTTAGTGCTTCATTAGAGTTGGGTTGCATGATAGTATAAGTCTCTGTACTTGTTTCGTTGATTATCCGATGCATGCACACGTTTCCGTTAATCGCTTAAATTGGACCATAATGCCCTTATGACCATACAACGAGAATTTTGAAAATATGGAAGTACAATAATCTTAGTTACTGATTATTAAACATGTACGTAAATTTTCACGTCAATCGGAGGTCTAGATTAGGAGATATGCGCAATTGCGTAAATAATAAGCTTTTTATTAATTAAACGACGCGATTAGCGCATAGCCTATCTAAACCCGATTTTCGGTACCAAAACTTTTACCCACTGATGTTAAATAATATTTTGGGATTTTTGAAGATTTTTAATTATTTTTAAACTGATCTTAAGCTAGGCTTATCGCATTGATTCGGTTAATACCGAATATGCCCTTTTAGGCCATAAAACGAGTTTTACGAATCCGTTTGATACCAATCCAATTGCCACTGATTTAAAATAATAAATGTAGTGTTTTGAGCCTGTTTTGCTGATCAGAAAACTCAGAAACATATTTTAACCCGTACGTCGCTTAAAACGGCTTTATACGCATATTAAACGCGTAGTTTGGTATTAAAACCATTTTACCACGTAAGACTTAATACCGATAGACATAACCTGTTAAATTAAATTGTTTTCCTGACTTATTCAGACCCGGATCACAGAAACTTAATAAATCCCTTTTATGGTCGTTAAAATGACCAAAATACCCCTACGGGGCATAATTAGGGAATAAACTCGTTATGGGCAATATGGAAGATATCATAATGATATCACAATATATTTAAAGCGTATTAACTTAGGAAACCTGTTCGCGACCTATTCGGTTACCCGTTACGCGTTATTCACGTTCGGATCGGTTTATATAACTAGTTTATATAAGTTAGCCGAAACGGGTCAAACCTTATCGGTTTTATCTCAAAATCCAGAATGTGTATGAAATACCCATATAAGACAAGTCTTTGAACATGTCGGGTTTAAATCACATTCTATTCCGGTCTTCGCTTAATCGTGCGTACGAACCGTATCTTCCTGTAAGACTAACCGGTCTAAGCTTAGGCTTAATTAAAGACCCGTTAGCATTTTAATTAATTATTTATACCATCATTCCAGACTAGAGCCTTCCGGTAAATTGTACCTACGCTTACTTAAGTGAATACGGCTGAGTTATAAATTTCTGCTATTTAAGACAGGAGCTAGCTCAGGTAAATACTCTTAACTTATTTTCCCTATACGGGCTTGGGATACGGTACTATAAAAGTACCGCTTGGTCGGGTGTATGTAGTCATTTAAATCGGATTGTGATTGATGTACTTACATAACCTGTTTAATATGTATTATTTTATCATTATTTGATGTATGGCCCTTGGGGGTTAATGACCATGTCCCGGATATCCTTGGCATCATTTTACGAAATGGCCACGACCTAAGCACGGGGTGTAGGCATACACCTGACAGCTGCATTATGTAAAAACTGGTAATCCACTCCGAGGTATCATCCTTGTGGGCATTATACCGGAACTGGTAATCCACTTAGGGGATGATAGCCTGTGGGCATTATACCTGTGGCGTGTCTGTTAATCTAGTCCGGCCCTACAAATCGGCCCTAATGGACGGCAAATAAGTAAAACTGTATACAAGATTATATACAAATAATTTTCCCAAGTTATAAAAGATTAATTTTGCCTCTGTGCATTTTAATCAAAGTGTCAAAAGGTTTGTGCCTGGTGCATCTAAATCAATTTTCTTAAACTCTTTTCAAATGAGTCGGTTGAGTGTATTTACCAGTGAAAACTGACGTATTTTCCAAAAAGGTTAAGTGACAGGTACTGAACGTAATTGGCTGGAAGCTCAGGGCGCTAATAAGGAATCTTGCAAGTTCTAGGCGCCTAAAGTCTGTTGAACAAATGATATGTTTTAAGATCCGCCTGTGGATCCTTTACTTCCGTTGTAATACTGAATATTACTTCATATTCGGAATGTAATAATAAATATCCTTTGCTTCCGCTGTGCATTCATATATATTGTGTTGTTTGACTATTATGTTGCCAACCACGTCACGATACTCCCCCACCGGGCCCACCGGTGACACGTGGAAATCCGGGGTGTGACAGGTTGGTATCAGAGCCAACACTGAGTGAATTAAACACTAGCCTTTTGTGTTTAATCTCAGTTACACAATTGCACATTCTTGAGTCTAGACAAGAACATAGGACAAATTCTAAAATTCGTTTTATTTTGTCCTTATTTGATTCCTTTGTTATTTTTCTGACTTGCCTATGCATAGAATATGGAAAGTATTCTCCAAGTCAATTGCTATAGAAGTCCCGTTTAGGGCAACCATATACTTTTTAAATTTTAAAGGAACGATTATATTTAAAGTATCATTCCTGTATTATAAGATCTACCATTATAATAAAATGGCAAAATTTAAAAAGGACAAAACCTAGCCATGTGTCACATTAAGACAGGGCCAAGATGGTAGTTCCATAATTAGATTCAGATCCTTGTTAACAGTTCAATTTAGGATTGCTCTGCGTTAATTATTAAAAAGAATCTTAAAGGTAAAACCTAGCCTAAATGTCACGGCGTACAAGGCCAAGATGGTAGAACCTATTCAAGAGATTCAAATCCTTATTAAACATATGAAAGCATATTAACATGCTCGACAAAATGTGATATGATAAAATCACATAAGTCATTTTGGGATATACTAAATTCCCTTATTTATATAATCATCCCTTATGGATGAAGTGCCCACGGGCTATAACTAACGTCCTCTGGGACTAAAGACAGTGGTAGCCTACAACTCCCTGCCAAGAAAAGGTAATGAACTTCGATTCAAACCTTGAAGCCTCGATTCTATAAAATCAAGACCTATAAATTAAACTTGTCCACGTGACTAGGCCTTTTGTGCCATTACAAATTCATAAATTGCCCTGATTCTCTGAAATCATGGCTCATAAATTAAACTTGTCTACGCGACTAGGCCTTTTGTGCTATTATTAACTTATAATTTAGGAATATAATAAATATCCTGAATAATTATATATTTATCAAATTAACCAATATGTGTATTAAAAACATGGTTAATAAATCGTTCAAAAAGATAAAAACTGTTTAAACTTCCGTAAAAACCTTGTCCTTGTTTAATTTTTATGTAGAAATTAAAACTACATGGCTGGGTCGGAGGAAGGGAACAGTCACCCTCTGGAAAATCGCGATGATGAAAGGATTAATATAACCAGAGGAGAACTTCGTACATTGATTGACTCAGCTGTATCTAAAGCTGTGAAGGAGCAATTCCAGGAGTATAGTGAGACATATAGTAAAGCCTCATCTGTACCCCACCCTAAATCCATCCCTAAAACTCCTCCAGAGCCTGATAACAAGCCGCCCTCAAAGAAAGATGAGTTAAAGAAAGATGACGATCGACATTCATCTAATGAACACAGTGTTCCATTCAAGAGGATAGTGTTCGATAATGAACCGCATACCAAATCCTGTAACTATAAGTACTTTGTTTCCTGCAAGCCCCGAGATTTTACTGGGGAAAAAGGGGCGGTTGATTGTATGATTTGGTTGGATGAAATGGACACAGTTGTCGATATCAGCGGTTGCGCTGAAAGGGATGTCGTGAAGTACGTATCCCAATCGTTCAAAGGAGAGGCACTGGCATGGTGGAAGTCTCTCATTCAAGCTGCTGGGAAGATTCCGCTCTACAACATGTCATGGGAACAGTTTGTTAATCTCATTAAGGAGAATTACTGCCCTCAACATGAGGTTGAGGGGATTGAGTCAGATTTCTTATCCTTGGTAATGACAAACTTAGATTGTCAAGCTTACCTCACCAGTTTTAATACCCTGTCCAGACTGGTCCCTTACCTTGTAACACCAGAGCCCAAGCGAATTGCACGCTTCATTGGGGGTTTACCCCCAGAAATCAAAGCCAGTGTTAAGGCTTCAAGACCTACTACATTTAGGTCAGTAGCTGACCTCTCTCGGTCCCTTACTTTAGATGCGGTCAGGCTAAGGTCGCTAAAGAAATCTGAAGAAAGTAAGAAGAAGCGTGAGGATGATAACTCACGAGGATCAGAGAAGAAACACAAGGGAAACACTGACTCAGAGAGGTCTGGGTCTGGAAAGAATGGTCAGCGGACAGAGGAAAAGCCAAGGTGCTCGACTTGCCAAAAACGCCACTTTGGAAAATGCAGAATGGAGTCCAATTCTAAATCAGGACCACCTGCATGTGGGATATGCAAGTCTAGGGAGCATAAGACTGTTGATTGCGGGAAGATTAAAGATGCTACATGCTACAACTGCAACGAGAAGGGGCACATAAAGACCAACTGCCCTAAGTACGCGAGGAAGCCCGAGTAGGCCAGGAGAACAAACGCAAGAGTTATCAGGAGGAACGCCCAAGAGATAATGCAGAATAATAATAGTATAAAATGTACCTTTCCTTATCAAACAGTTTATGCAGAAACTTATTTGATATTAGCACATGTAAATATATTATGAATGATAAAGGTTGAGAACTGTTGTCTCCACCTGATTAAGACTCCGGTCATTTAATGCCCGATAGAAAGTGACGACGTTACGTCGAAAATGCTCCAACAAATCCTATATTGATATTAATATCCATTAGAAATCATTTTTCTAATATCCTTGTAGCAAACTTTTGGTTGCATACTTAAGGACTCAATATAGTGATAAAAATCGATTGGTTGCCTTAAAAATCAAGCCCATATCGTGGGTGATAAGAAGCAATTAATTATCAAGACTCCTTACGAGACAACTCTCATAATTACACGTATCCGTGCGATTAATTAATATTAAACATAAAAAAATGGTGGAACTGGCCGTCCCCGGAATCGAACCTGGGTCTAGGCCGGCCGCACCCTTTCGCGCGCCTAGCCAACTGAGCTAGGTGCCTAGTTTGTGAAAATCTCCATTCTAATTTAATATAAGCATTTGTATAATAAACTTCCTTATCATTTATCAATAATAAATTCTGCTAAGTGTCCTGCTTTTTTTTTTTTTTTTTTTTTTATCCCGGCAATAATAAATCTTCATGAACCATAAACTTAGCAAAAAAAATTTTATCATTCACAAGGTATAACTACCAAGGAAACCATAGTAACCGATTCTTATAACTCGGCAAGGAATCCTTCCGAAAATCTAAGAGCACTCTTTCTTTGCATAGAGTACGACAACGTATATTATTTTAATTATTTTCTCATTGTTTTCTATCGCCTGCGAATGCCAAACTATGTTTGATAAAAGTGTCATATGAGGGTTGGCGTATCCTAGTGTGTCCCATAGATTATTTCCATGTCTGATCAGCATGGAGGTTTAATACATGGAACCCCTGAGATATCCCAATGGTCATATTGTACTAAAGTCGACTAGTAGTGTTCAAAGAAGATATACAAAAATGGAAATTTTTTTTTAGTAAATGTTCCCGACTAAGGAATTCGTGGACTTATAACATAAAGGTGTCACTCATTTGGCACGAACAATGATGGATGAACTGGAGCCTGAGATATGGAAAATCTCTGTAGCCTCCTTGTATCTTAGTTATCTTCTCAAAAGATGTCCCTACTTACCTCCTGGAAGGCAGGTAGAATTAAGATTTGTCGCCCGCCGTGGGCTAGAGTATTGTGAAAACTCCATATTAATTATGGAATAAATAAGACCTTGAGTAAGTAAGTTTTAAGACATAGGCTAATATAGCCAGACTCAATATTCCGAGAGTTGATATTGTTAGATAAGAAAGACGGTTCATATTGCTTATGCATGCATGCCGCAACCCTAAATAGACAACGATTAAGAATTTGCCATCAGCTACCCAGGATC
>JARYGA010053349.1:0-20276 GCA_030545235.1 Helianthus tuberosus
TATCCCAGAAAATTCCAGAAGAATCTTCATATGGAGCTCGGCGGGTACTAACAGCGTCATTCTCGTTAAATACAGGAATAACCTTAAAAGACAATAATGAATCCACTGTTTCAGTAAGTTGTTTCCTAAATTCTGGGCTTCTGAAGTCGTTATCGGTCACAAGAAGCTGAGCTGATGTCACATCCAGCTGCAAACAAAACAGGAAACGTCTCATTTCAACATAAAATTAAAAACTAAGGAAATTAATCATGTTGTAAATAATATAAAGAAAAATCATATAGAAATACAGGAAGTGAAATCACCTGACTGAACAATGTATCATAAAGTGCCATGAGACCATTTTGTCCAACGGCTGCACATGCCTTTCCATCAAGCTCGACTTGTGGTTTTTGGAGGTCAGCAAAGCTTCAAGAATAAACATTTATTAGTCACTGCAAATTAAAGTTTATGTTGCAGTTGTTACATCGTGTAACTACCTGCTGTGGACCAGTTTCCTATATCTAAGACGCTGTCAGCCAGCACCGACAGCACCGGATGAGACCAAGATGACCTCGAATCCTTGAGTGTTTAGTGTTTGAATCTGCATTTAAGACATAAGTTAATCATAACAAGTATACATGACAATCCGCAAACATTTTTATAGAAGATATAGGGAAAAAAAAAGAAAGACAGCATAGAAAATTAGATCATCATCATCATCATCATACTCAGTTAATCCCACCAATAGCAAAGCAAAGGTAGGGTCTGAGGAGGGTAAGATGTAGACAGCCTTACCTCTACCCCGTAGGAATAGAGAGGCTGCTTCCAGTGAGACCCCCGGCTCGATAGTAGTTTTGCATCAAGCCTTGGACATAAGGCACATAACACTCAGCACTCGGGACAAAGACCGATTAGTGAATGTACCCTTTTGTCTCTCAGCTATCAACGCCACCACATGATGCAAAATTAACCGTCCTCAGCTTTTAACGTTATTTTCACGAAGTTAGTAAAATAACGTTAAAATTCGTGCACTTTCACTTTTGCCCCCCGATGGCCCACACATATATACATTATATGCGCATACCGCAAGTGGGGCGTAACAGCATAGAAAATTAGAAATACTCAAATAGTAGAAGAATGAGTTTTGATTAAAACACCTGCTCACAGAGAGCTCCTAGTCTTCCAAGTGCAAGTCTTCCGTCTTCTCGGGTGACAACAGCTGTCCCAACCTTTAAAAATAAACTGATCAGTGCATAAATTCATGCACATTACAAATTAATTTATGGACATATCCTCTCGGGTGACAAATTTTGATAAATTGTAAACTAATCGTAAATAAATCTTTGTAATCATTATAATTTACGGACATATCCTGATAAGCACACGCATGTGGTACCTACTTTTCACAAAACGTATATGGTCCGATATCATGATAATAATCAGTATTACAGTAGATTTTCCATATTTATCATATACCAGAAACCATGACTTAAAGAATTTCATTTATTCTACCCACAATACTAAGAACTACATAAAGAGTAATGTTATATTCTTTCCATGCTATGAGGACCCAACCCTCCACAAACACTTGGTATTTTGATTCTTATTAATGAATTATATGATGTTATATTTATGCCAAGCTTCCTTTAGAAAGATCCTTCTTCTGATAACTGGTAGGACCATACGACACAAATCATGGTAATCATAGAACTTCACATGGCCGGCCCTGGGGGTGGGTGGGGAGGACCACCGGCCAGGGCACGATATTTCGAGGGCACGTTTTTTTTTTTTATGAAAAAAACCCGATATGTATATGTAAAATATTTTTTTAATAGAGTACACCCATACAAACACCAACATAAGCCTCCTTACAAAACTATATTTATGGTTTAGATTAGTTATTAACCCCTTTGGCATTAGGTTTAGACCTTTAGTGAGATCAATACCCAATTTCGTTAAGGCTTAAGACACATTTTTTCGAGCTCGAACAGGTTACACGAATTCTCAGGGCCGGCCCTGGAACTTCATTCCATTTTCCCCATTAAAATCTACCTATGCAACCTTCAATTAGGGTCCACAAACAAAAAAGATAACTCCTCACATGTTTACCTACGTGGCTACCATTATCAAAAAAAAAAAAAGTTATCATAGAAAAGGTCAGTGGTCACTGATTAATATAAGTATAACCTAACACTTAACAGATTAAATTATCCACATTGATAAACTGGCACAAATTCTGACTAACTCGGTCAAAACCCTTGCATGACTTCTCAATTCACACACATACACACACAAACACCAAAATTACTAATCAAATTGATAGATGCAATCTGAAAAACACACAGCATGCGATTCAGAGATTAAAAGTTTAAAACATAATCAATGAAACCGATAATCAATGCGAAATTAAGAGTGACCTTGATTACGATACGTTTAACATCCTTGAGAAAGCCGCGAGTTGGATCAATCGCAGCCATTATTAAGAGGTTAAGGTCTGTGTGTGTCAGTGTGTGTGATGAATTGGCACAGAGAGAGGAATGTGTAGGGTTTGAGTATCTGCAAATCGATCTATCCGCGTGTATATAGAGAGAGGGCTGCTGTATGTATGTATGTATAGTCATCAACAGACACAAGGCTCTTTGTGACGTATACTTTTAGAGATTGGGAGATTATGATAGGGTGTGATTCACACAGATGCCGTTATCATGGTCTACGCCTCCAGATTGTGACACGTTTGCATTGATGTTGTATCTTTGATTAAGAATACAAGGGTTTTGGTTTTATAATAGGGGTGAGGAGTACCGGAGTAGAGCCTTTTGACAACATTAAACGTATCAATTAATATTTTTATTTATTAACACTTTAAAAATAAATTAGAAAAAAATATATGATAAAGATAAAAGACTTTTTTTATATAAAAAAACATAACTTTCGCTCAAGTTGTTTCTTTTTACATAGTTACTTGTTGGTCTTAAAATGTTCTTTCTAACAACTTTCCTTTTTCCTTAAAAATGGTAACCGTTTCTTAAATTTTGGTGATGGCTCATATGTCATAATAAATTTAGCAACAATGGAACATGATAGGCGATGATACATCATATAGCTCATGGCAGCCGTAGTTAGAGGTGTACAAATCGGTTTTTTTCAAAAACTGGTTCTGGTTATTAGACCTGAGTATCTGACGTCACTCAGATTTGAGATAAACTTAATGTATGAACATTTCATTGTGAGAAATTTGACCTGACCCGACCCAAAAATTTTAACGATTGGTTGTGAAAGTTTTGACTACTGGAAATAGTGAACCCATAAGAAAACTATCCTGGATCCGCCACTGATTATGTTGATAGCTGGAGGAAGAGGGAAAATAAGAATAATACCCTGCTTTTAGGGGGACTCAAGCTAACCGGGTTTTTTAACTCAAAACAATAACCGGTCCAACCGGTTAGGGTCGGTTTTTAACCGGTTTTTTATAACTGGTTTCGGTTTTAAAACCAGTTTCGAAGATAAATATCCCTAACCGGCGGTTCGGTTTGGTTCTAAAACCGGTTAATAAAATCAGTTTCGGTTTTATTCCCGATTTTGGTTCTAAAACCGGTTTTTTTTGTATACCTCTAGCCGTAGTTGTTGGGAGGGTGTGAAAAGAACTGAGACGCAACATCTTAGTATTACCTAAGCATAAAAGGTATCCAAACTAGGGCTGTTCATGAGCCGAGCCGAGCCGAGCCAGGCCAAGCTCGGGCTCGGCTCGATTATAAACCGAGTTGGCTCGGCTCGGCTCGGATTTGAAACCGAGCTGAAAATCTAAGCTCGGGCTCGGCTTGGTTTTAAACCGAGCTAGCTCGGCTCGGCTTGGTTTGGCTCGATTTTATAAAAAAAAAACCTAATATATACCTCTTAAAATTTAATAGCCTAAAATATTATTCAATAATTTAAAAGAATATATTCAAAATAAGTTCAACCTAATACAATTCAAACCAAAATCAAGTTTAACAACGCAAAATAAGTTTTAATTTCAATAAAATACAATATTAGTTCATTAGTATGGTAATCAATCTTCAAATATGCCATAAATATCAAATTACAAACCTATATACATGTAAATAATAATCAGTTTTTTTGTAATATATTATAATGTATATAAAATTAAAACTTATTATAAGTAAAATAATTCGAGCTAAACCGAGCCGAGCTACAAAGCGAGCCGAACCGAGCTAGGCTCACTTTCTAACCGAGCCGAGCTGGCTCGGCTCACTTTTAAACCGAGCCAAATCAAGCGAGCTTTTTCCGAGCTAAATCCGAGCGAGCTTCGAGCGAGCTCCGAGCCGCGAGCTTTTTAAACAGCCCTAATCCAAACTCACTCTATGAATGAGGTGAAATGGTGTTTTGTAAGCATTGAAATAAAAGTGAGTTAACATATGGTGTATTTTAATTGGTTGAAAGAAAATAATAATAATAATAATAATAATAATAATAATAATAATAATAATAATAATAATAATAATAATAGCAATAATAATAAAAATAAAAACCTTCAAACTTACCTAGCCCTTACCAACTCCTCTAAGAGCAACGCCTCTCCAAGCCCAAGTGAACATAGTGTGTAAGATTAAATATTTATTTATTTATATTTAATCTAGTGGCTATCATTATCATTTATATAATATAGATCAAAATATATTAATAACCTATTAATAATTAGTTGGTAATTGTTGATGGACCATATTACCCTTATTAACTAATTGGGTTTCCTCTTGGGTGTATATATAAGGAGATTATTAGAGAGGTAAATAGTTAGACACACAACCTAACAACATAACATCACAATTTTCGTCCCTCTCTCTCCCTAACCGAAATCATCCCTAGTTTCGGTTTCATCACCATCATCACTTTACACCCTAAGGAGGAACCATATTAAACTGACAACTATGTCGGACTCCATGGCTGCGTCTCTGACTGGATTCTCTATTGATGCAATCAAAGGTATGTTATTCATGTTTTCCATTATGTTTAAACAGAACTGATCAACATGTGGTATCATAGCAGATGTTGATAAATCAGTTCTGTTTTTCGTATCCATCATTCTGGGATCATAATCTGGAAAACAGAATTTCTTGAAAGTTTATAAAAGTCAAAACTGTTTTCGAGTTTCATGAGCCGAAATAACTGTTTTCGGAAAATATGCTTGATAAATTGACTCGAAATCGTAATGGAAAGATAATATCCGAAATTTGTTTACTAAAAGTCTAAAATTTCAGATTTCGGAACCCAGAATTGTGTTTTAATTTTTTAGGGTTCATCATAATGTTCTAAGGAAATTCGAAAATTCCATAAATTTTGGAATATAATTTGGATTAGTGGGTGTTTTAATGATTTTGATCTTAATTTTATCTATTAAATTTTCGAAAACTGTTAATGGATTTTCAGTTATTATTTTCGAAATCTTTTGATAAGATTAGATCAGAAATAAAATAGGAAACATTATCCCACAATCCCTTAAATTTCGATTTTCAGTTATTATCACAATAAACAGCTGTTAACATTGGACTCGAGACCATCAGATCTCGACTCGAGACCACAAGGTCTCGACTCGAAATCATAAAGGTCATTAAATCTTTACAATTCGAGACCAGTAGTTTATAACTCGAGACCAGAAGTTTACAACTCGAGACCATCAGGTCTCGACTCGAGACTACAAGGTCTCGACTCGAGATCATAAGGGCTCAAAACTTCATAACTCGAGACAACAGTCTCGACTCGAGACCACTGAGTTTTCAACTAACGGTTTCAATCTTCACAACTCGAGACCGTGGTTGCGACTCGAGACCTCATAACTGACTCGAGATCTCATAAAATGTGATAGTCGAGACCATGGTTCCGACTCGAGACAACAGGTTGCGAATCGAGACCTCATAACTGACTCGAGATCTCATAACTCAGTTGAGACCTGACTCGATCCGCGTTAACAGGTGGTTTGCTATTAAATACTTGGTTTTGTTTATACTTAATTAATTAATAAGGATCAAATAATGTTTTACAAAACCAAACTAGCTTAACTTGAATGAGCTTCTGATGTATCATTTCTGGACAAAGCTGATTTAATACATCTATTTATTGTTCAAGTATTATAAAAAAGCTATGTTGAGTATGCATTACAAACGTGAAATGTCTTAATTCTGGCCAAAGCTGATTTAATTCATTTATGTTTAGCATGCTTGACAAGTGCATAACTAAAGTGATTGTCTCATTTCTGGCCAAAGCTGATTTGTCACGATTACTTTGCACACATACTTAAATGATTACACTTCTGGCCAAAGCTGATTTGTCTTCATTCAAGTAGAATTTTACTAAGTCTATTATTTTGATGTTCGTAATAGACATATCACAATCTCTTCACATAATGATCCTTATATTAATGATCCTTAATTAATTTTATGATCATTTCGTCTGTCTTATTCTTAGTACCCATAATTTTACTCACTATAATTTACTTCTACATATATCTCATCCACTCTAATTCCTAAACCTAAAATGTTTGCTTTACTTAAAGTTTCTATTAGAATTAGCTCTTAAATTAAATCCTTGATTATTTCTTAAGACACGATAATCCTATTGCTCTCTTCTGATAAAGATTATAAAGAAGAAAATTAGAGCATGATGATTAGGACAAATCGAACATGATGTCTCTTATGATAATCAAGAACTCTCTAACATATTGCTATCACTAAAGTTATTTCAGATTAAGTCTTTCCTAATGCTAATCTCTTATATATGGAATAATCACTAGAACTCCTAAGATACATGCCTTCTTTTAAAATTCTAAACTATAAAGTTAAGTGGTATATGTGAATACATAATAATGTACAATACCATGACCCATAAAGTTAAGGGCTTACGCATGGAAATAAGTACATTTTCCAGTACATTACATATTAAGATTTTTTCTTGTACAATTTGATGCCTTATAAATCAACTATAACACTCAAAAATACCAAAGTATAATGAGTGTGTTGATAAGCAACATATGTACAAAGAACTAAATGTTTGAAGCTGGAAAATAAGTTGTTACTCACCTTACAACCACTTAAAAGCTTCAAAGAGGATTGTTCTAAGGTCCATAGACAAATTACAACTGTTAATTCCACCTCTAAGGTTCTTCAAGGGAAAATCTCACTACATAATTATGTCATTAGACTAGACATAAGCAACGAGACTATCCATTATTCTAAAGAACAGTTGGATGAATTAATTAGATAGTCACTTATTAAAGATATTTAAGTCTACTAATTATAATATTCCTATTAACACATGATTAGTTGACTCTAGTTTTAAACGTTTCCTTACCAGAAGTTAACAAATAACTAACATGAGAGTTAGTGACAAAATTAAATGCTAAGGCTATAAGAACAATAATAAGCAGTCTTCTAACAACGTTTTTCGATACCGTACATATATTCTGAGTATTAATCAGAATATAGTATCATAATTAAGCAATGTTATGAAGGTTGTGAGGTTTGCATAGTCAACATAAAGTCACACTTATCTTAAACTCTCATTTTATTTGTTCTAAATATCTGGATTGAAACAATACTAAGATAAAACTAGATGATACCTTACATTTTCACAACTTTGTCATCATGTAAATGAGAATTTGACAAAAGGAAAATGAGACTTACAAATTTCATCCATTATAACCAAAATTTATGAGAAATCATGACATGGTTAATGAGGATGATTTCTTATCTAATCTCATTCTAAGTGATTTTAAATCATGACGTTATAGCCCTAAATATTACTTGGCTCAAGGAATAAGTATGGGTCCATCATAAGTCATTCATTGACATTCGTGGAACTTATTCCAAATGGAATATTCAGACATAATTCATTTATCATTTAAAGACTATCTACTTGTATCTAAATTTTGTCGAATATGGCCCACAGTCTTATAAGAAATCTATTCATATATGTACTTAATAAGATTTCTATTAGATATGTCCCTAAAGTTTCTTATGATATCTGGACATTAAAGAAATCAAATAAAGTCTAACGTATATGTGATGGGTTCCTACGTCACGTAGCTCATTAAAACTTCTCTTGTAGCATTCTAGAGATATTAAAGATCAGTGGGAGCATTAAGTGTCTTAATAATAACTTGCAATAGTTGCAAGAGGTGGGGAGTGAAAACTTTATATTACTTCAGTTTACACCTCTTGAACAAGACATTGCTCCATTATGATACTGTTCTATCATAACTTGTCTCCTTAAAATCTAAAGCTACTTTTACAAAAGTCTCATTGTTGCTTAATTGTGGGCACACTTAGATTTCTTATCTAAACTAACATAATCCTCAACAAGAGAAACTACAATGACTAACGTCATTAATATGTTTTCTCTATTAGAATTTGTTTGGTCGTTAAATATTGACCCTAAGCATGCTGAGTTCCTAAAGTTTTCTAAGGTCAGTGGAAGCAGTCAAAGTTCCTATAATAACTTGCAAGGAATACATGAGGCGGGGGGAAGAGTGTCATTAAATTTCACTCCAAATTTAAGTCCGATTACACCTCTTGTATGTGACAACCCGCACTAAACCAGGTATCCGTACGACTTAACTAATGATTAATTACTGCTTAATTACAGTGCTTGTTTGAACTAGCTGATGAACTGCTACTTGATATCTGATACATGTACTTACTTGCATCATACTTACTTATCGTCACTACATTATTTACATACTGAACCCTAGTGACAACCATGATGCACAAAAAGCACAGTAGCACTATAACGGATAACCTATTGAACATGCTGATAAAGCCAGCATCAGGCAAACACTGCCTCTAAGGCCTGTAAGAGCCTGAGATATTTTGCTACACTAGTAGTGAGTGTAGGGATACAAGGGTTGTGGAACTGCGTATCTAGGAATAAGTTACAATGACTGGATGTGCCTAAAACGTACTCTAAGTACAAAACTCTGCACTTTACACAATAATTCAGCTTCTAGCTAACTAATAAAGTGCCAAAATATGAGAAAAATTACACTAGACACTTTCCAAAGTGTCAGGAATAAGCTGTGTCACTAAAGAGAGTAATAACGACACTTTAAAGCTTTGTTAAGCACTTTAACGGATTACTATCCAACCAAACAACCGGACTATACCCGGAACATGAAAATATTGCCACTTACATAGTTTCTCTTTTTTCCGAGCCAGTTAGGGTCCCCGTATACCCTAACACCCGCGTTAATGCATAACACTCTAGTAACTAATATTAAAATCCTAATTACCTACCTAATGCTTACCATTTAGTTACAAACTAACTAAATACCCCCCCCCCCCTTACGATTTCGGTCACCATGGGGGACACCCCCTTGTACTTGCTAGATTATCTAAATCTCAATGTCTAATATCTATTAGACATATAGTCCAATGGGTAATACACTTGCTAATTGTCTATAAGTTCTAAGCATAATCACATTATCATTTCCATCACCCAACAACACTTCACACCTCTCTCTCTTGCTCTCTAGAGCTATCGGCCGAACACCCCCCCTATCCATCATTTTCGGTTTTGATCTTCAAGTTCCATCATCATTCAAGCATCAAGGGTCTCGTATTAGGAAGCTTGGAGCAAGCGGAACGCGAAGGACCTCTTTCTTTGGCTTTTATCCACCTCATTTGCGCATAGATTCTTCCCTAGCCTCGAGCTAGAGGTATAATGCTTAAAACTCGTATTTGAACTAATCTAAGGTGGTTAAAAGGATTTGTATCGGTTAAATCTCGTTAAAATGCAAAATGATGCACAAAAGTCTACTAAAAACACTTAAAATGGTGGTTAATAGCACATGTGTTGTGTAAAAGTTGTAGTAATTGAAAGTGGTGATTATTTAGACCCGATCTATGTTGTGGTAGCTCGGATCATCGTTTAACCCGGTATAGTCATGTTCTTGAATCATGACACAAAGCTATTTTAGAAGTAACAAGGGTTAAAAGGTGAAACTCTACCACACATGAAACATGAACTTGTGTAAAAATGTTTTACTTGTGTAAAAGTGTTTTAACTTGTACAATAGTGTTTAAAACTAGCGGATCTACGCATCTGCAAGTGGTATTTTCAAAGAACCACGTATCAAAGAAATCATGTATTTTAAGGAGATGGATCTTACAATAACAAGCATGATTTTTATAAACCACAAGTGTGTAAACACTTGTGAAATGAAAAGATCCGACAAATAACCGTTTTTGTAAAAGATGACGAGAAGTTGAAAAGACGGATTTATCTAAAAACGAGGTTTTTACGAGATCAAAATTACTTTATATAAAGATCCACAAAATATAATGGGATTTACACTATAGTTTCGGAAAAACTACAAGTTCATGCGATTATGCGATTTACATACTTGTCGATTAGTTGTTGTGATGAAAGTTGTTCGGACCAAGTAAAGAAAATTGTTGAGTTGATTTGTTAAAGAAAATGATACGCTTGAAAGCGTGGCCACCTCCAGTTACAGAGGAAACTCTGGCGAAATTTTCATAAAAACCTAACACTTAGAACTATTTACACTACAAGTGTTAGAAATCATTTTTGACATGTGTTCGAAATATGAATTTCGCCATGACTTATTTACTAAATATCCGGAGGTGGGATTTTCACAAGATTTAACGTGATAAATATATTTTCACACACTATTTATGATTATTTTGTGAAATACATAAATATTATTTTTAGAGTAAAAATAATATTTACGAACGTTAACGAATCCAAAATAATACGAACGCTTTCACCACAAATATATAAGTTACACCGGTAATTATATTACCACACGATTGTTAAAACGTAACTTACGCACTTACGGAAATATTTATGAACGCGTATTTTAACAACGTATTATTGGAGAAAAATTATGCGAAATGAAAATATAATATTTTTGAGAAAAATACTTATATTTTGGAATTGGAAATATATTAAGTGAGACTTAATGATATAATTTGAACGCACATGTATTGAATCCCCCATCCTTGGGAAGGAGATTAACTACCAAGTATATACAGAACGTAAACACGAAATAGTTGTCTAACTATTTCCCAAAGACTTAAACTATAAAGCTAAGGCACGACCGTCCGTCTAATAGAATTAGTCGTCGCATAGCTTTCTGATTTGGAGTACTTGGTAGAGACGCACCGACTGTGAGTTCATGTCCCCCTTTTCTCTAACTGTTTTCAGTTTTCTTAACTGCGGGGGTGAAATACATGTTACTTTGATTACAAGTACTTTATACGCGGTATGGTTAGCGTAAGGAGGTTTACTACTTAGATCATGTGAATGGGTAGGCAGAACACCGAGGGACGTAAGCGGTAGATCTATCTGGGTGTAGCGAGCCCAACTCTAGGCCCAACAGAACGGACCTCTAAGAGGCCCAACAGAACGGACCTTGAGTGACTTTGTACCCGACACAAAAATCTGCTAGGTTGAGTCTTACTACTTGCATTTCACAACATGCTAATGGCCTTGCAAACCATTGGTGATCTCTTTTCCTTACACTGCTACATACCAGGGAACTTTTATACTTACAAGTGTTTTACATACTCACTTACACATGAACTCGCTCAACATTATTGTTGATTTTTCAACTTACATGTATTTCAGGAAATTAACAGGATCTGGCACGGTATGTTATGTTTTCCCGCTGCATAAGGGTTCCAAGGTCATCCCAGTTTAGGAAATGTGACTCTTTCCTGGACAAGTCACAAACCTTAAACTGCGTTTATCTCATGTTGATGTTTATGTTATTTAAGACAATGTTTTACGTTACGATGTTGTAAGTCTCTAAGACAATGGTACGTTACTTTGGTTTTAAAACTTAATCAAACGGATGTCCTTGCATGATTTTATTTCATATAGCTTTGTTATGATTAAGCTATGGTATTAAGAAGTCACACCAAAATTAACCACGCTTCCGCAAAGCCAGGGTGTGACAGCTTGGTATCAGAGCTCTGATCATAGCGAACTAGGATTCTTTCTCGAGTCTAGACTATGATCACTAGGGCTCTCACGAAAACATTTTTCTGCATACCACTTAAGTCCAGATCCAAAACTTTTACAAACAAATGTTGAGCACATTTTATTATTTATAAGCTCAGTCTGGAAGGGCTGAGGCTCGGTCTGAGAGGCCGAGGCTCGGTCTGAGAGATCGAGGTAGTTGGCTAGTGGGACTAGGAAGAGTAGGCTCAGTTTGGAGACTGAGGCTCGGTGTTGGAGACCGAGGCTCGGTCTGAGAGATCGAGGTAGTTGGCTAGTGGGACTAGGAAAAGTAGGCTCAGTTTGGAGACTGAGGCTCGGTATTGGAGACCGAGGCTCGATCTGAGAGGTCGAGGTAGTTGATAGAGCAGTCTAGGAGACTGGGAGGCTAGTGGGACTAGGAGAATTATGTGATATCTTACTTGGTGACTTATGTGATTATCTGATTATATGACTGATTATTTGAGCATATTTGTGTTTATGGTACAGACTCATGGATTCAGCCGGTACTGGCGATTCGGACACTACTGGACCCATACCTATCGTATCTGATGACCTCACATCCTCCGAGCACGAGGTGTACACATCTGACTATACCAGTACTGACGAGGATGATTTCCAGCCCTTCGCACTACCCGATGGTGCTGATGAGCCCGCAGATGACCCTCCCGCTGAGTACCTACCTCTAGTAGAGATTCCGGCCCCTATACCCTTAGCCGTTTATCCAGCATATGACCTTCTTCTTGACGCCGAGGCTGATGACGATATTGACCTGTTTGAGGATGAGCCCTTTGAGGATGAGATCCAGGGCGAGGCCCTTCTTCCTGCGGACGATCTTCTGATGATCGCTGACGTTCCCGCTGAGGATTCGCAGCACATTCTCCTGTCCCAGACTCCTTCGAGTCTGTGGCATCCGCACCTTCTCACACATTGAGCGCACAGCACTTGGCGCATGATTCTGATCCTGACCAGGCATCCTCTGTCGCACCTATTCCCAGCTTTGAGTTTGACCATGATGACATAGAGGATTCTGATCCTATCTTTCCCCCGGGATACGACCCAGATCATGATATCGAGTTTATACCTATGGATCAGCCCATGGAGGATCCAGCTGACCCAGTAGACTCTATCGACCCCGAGTTTGACTTCGAGATGGCTTTTGATGATCCCGAGCCTGTCGTCTCCCCTGAGCAGGCAGCCGCTCTAGACCCCATACTTGAGAATGACCCCGTACATGCTGGCAACCCTATTGAGCCTATTATAGCAGACCCACCTGTTGATGATCTCCCCGTGGATGTTCCTTTGTTAGAGGGCGATCATGTCGTTCCTCTACCTGTTGTTGATATATTCCTGTTGACCATCCTGTTGAGCACATTGCACCTGTTCACCCTTTTGTTGCACCTGATCCCATACCACTAGAGCCCGGGCATGCACTGTTCGCAGCACGCATGGATCCACCGGATGAGCATGCACAGCATGGTTGGATACCTGCTGATGAGGATGTTCCACCTTTTCCTCCTCAGATCCCTGATACACGACGTGTTGATTTTTCTTTCCAGGTTCCTCAGTTTGTACCTCCAGCGAGGCCTGGAGAGGGTTCTTCCGCCCATCCTATTGGGCATGTACCGATGTCTATCCCCTTCATACCCCAGATGTCATCTGTTCCACCCTCTGTTGCTCCATTTCATATGGCACCTTTTGACCCCACCAGTGAGCCGTTCCTTTGGGCACCAGACTCTGGTATGCCACCTACTGACCCCTACCATTCTTTTCACAGGGGGTATACTATCGAGGACGTTTTGATGACTTTTGTCGCTCAGCACGAGTCACACACGCAGCGCATCCAGGAGCTTGAGAGAGCTCAGCTGCCACCGTATCCGTGCCATGGTCAGACACACTCTCCTCTGCAGCCATTTCGACCTTTACCTCCAGATTATGCTGCCCATCTCTTTACACTAGAGCAGCAGGTTGCCTCTATCATCCGTACTCAGCGAGCCATGGAGGAGGACTGGCTCCAGTTACGTTGTTTGTTTTACACCCACTTTCCCCCCTCCTCCACCACCATCTGTATAGAGCTCATCAGTGCTGTTTGGGTAGACGAGGATGAGAAGACGGCGATTGTTGGACTGCACAGCATTTTTGGAGACTACATTTGATCCTGACTTTTGTTGACGTATTTGACATTGACATGATATAGTTTTTGGACATGGGTGATGTAGCCCCTAGTTGATTGATGGTTGTATGACACAGGGATGTACTGATACACTTACTATGTGGTCTCGATATATGGCAATCGCAGTATTCTCATCATATTTGATTCGCTTGATTGCTTACTTGTATTTTTATGACATGGGATGTTGTGTGATTGGTATTTGTGATGTATTGATAACATGAGATGTTATGTGTTTTTACTATTATTATCGTTATATACGTACGCTACATTATGACCTGACCTACGTATTATAACATGGGAGCTTTACTATGGCCTGACCAACTTAACCCATCTTTTAGAAGATGCCGCCAAGACGTGAGACACGCATGCCTACTAATGAGGCAGAACTACAACAAGTCATTGCTGCTGCCATAGCACAGTATGCAGCATCCCAGCCCGGAACGAGCGGAAGTATTAACCAAGGCAATAACAATCCACCTCACGGTAATACTAAGTCATTAAGACATACCGTGACCTAATTAATACTAAGTCATATGATATAACGTATGTGCAGGGTGCACCTTCAAGCAGTTTTTAGACTGCAAACCAGTCAACTTTGATGGCACTGGAGGTGCTGTCGCCTTTGTTCGTTGGGCTGAGAAAACCGAATCTGTTCTTCGCATGAGCAAGTGCGCGCTGGATCAACAAGTCACCTATATCTCAGGGCTATTCTTGGATGGAGCCCTCTCTTGGTGGAATCTGCAAGTACAGACACTAGGCGAAGCTGCTGCCTACGCGCTGACCTGGACCGAACTGAAAGAACTTATGCGCAAAAAGTACTGTTCCCGCGCAGAAATCCAACGATTGGAGACCGAGTTCTGGCACTTGAAAATGGACGGTCCAAAGATAGCAGAGTACGTTAAAAGGTTCCATGACTTATCGCATGTGGTACCCTACATGGTCACTCCTGAGTTCAAAAGAATTGAACGTTTCATTTGGGGACTAGCTCCTCAAATCATAAGCATGGTAACCTCATCCAAGCCTGCGACCATTACTGAGGTGATGTGTGTAAAATACAACATATAAATTACATCAAATGAGGCATAAAACTAACCCTTTTTTAGTACTAATATTGGAAAAAGAGTGTTTTTGTCTTCCTTTTGTATTTTCAGGATTAAATGAGCTCAAAAACGCAAAAGAAGCAAAAAGACAGCTAAATCCAACATAAATACAAGAAAAGGAACATTAGTGGATTGCCCGAACCCTCAACGGCACATTCCAAAGCAAAATAGAGAAAACAGAAGGCTGAACACGCCCCGTGCTCAGCCAGCACGGGGCCGTGCCCAAGAAGCAGCAGAAAAGACAAACCTATAGAAGCTTCTATTGCCCACCACGGGCCGTGCTCAGCGGACACGGGGGCGTGCCGAAAGTACTGCAGGCGCATTAATTGTAATTGCGAATTACAATTAATGAAGAGAGAGAGTGTCAGACAGGCACGGGGCCGTGCCCAGCGAACACGGGGCCGTGCCCAGGCCTCTGTTCAGCCTATAAATAGGAGTGCTTGGTTTCATTGCAACTCATTCCTTGGCACTCCACATCTCTCACACTTCATCCACCATCCACCACCATCACAACACCATCATCCACCACCATCATCCATTGTCCATCATAGAGTGTGTGTGAGTCGTCTCGGGATCCAAGATTGATCGTAAGAGTTCTTGACAATCAAGGCCATGTTTGCCTAAGTCTCTTACATCACTTGGTGAAGACAAAGTGTCTAGTATAATACTTTTTATTTCTAATCTTTTGCACTTTTTATTTGGTTTTGTATTAATGACTTTAATAACTAGTTACTTATGTTGAAGGTGATCTTTCCTTATCGTTTGTCCGTGGTGTCTTGGCATTATTTTACTGTCTATATAAAATAAAGGATTTTCACCATTCATATCTCCACGGTCTATATGGAGGTATGTTGGCTACCTGGTCGGGGGTTAAGGGAACGGTTTGGTAAAGGTCTTGCCATTGTTCAGCGTTTAGAGGTCCTGCAATGGACCTGGGTCAAATTTAGTAGGACCTCCTTCAATACTTCACGGTATTGGATGGCGGGGGTCCAAACTCTTTGATCCCCTCATAAGTTAACTACTATTAATACTATAACCCGGCTATTTAGGACTGTATCCCTGCTGACTCAGACTACTTAGTCGAGGGTAACGTCACCGCCAAAAGCGGGGCCTACCACAATACTGCATTAATAACTTAATTCATTATCTTCCAATAATCCACCCCTTTAGGATTGTATCCCTGCTGACTCAAACTACTGGGGTGATGGTAACGTCACCTTCAAAAGAGGGGCCTACTACAATAACTAAGATAATCTCTTAATTATGTGCAAAAGTGCGGAAATAATCAAAGGTTATACTAGATACGAGTCGGAACCAAGTGATTCATCTTGTCTATCTGTTTTTATTTTATTTTTATTTTCAGCATTTTAGTTAGTTTTTATTTTTCTTAGTTTAAAACATTTTTCTAAACTTTTATTTTGGTTAGACGTTGAGGATAAACCGGTACTAAAAGCTCTTGTGTCCTTGGACGACCTCGGTATCTTACCAACGCTATACTACACTCAACGATGGGTGCACTTGCCCATATGTGTGTTTAGTGTTAGTGAAATATCGTGTTTTATAAATTTAAAACTTGGCTAAAATAAGTGTTAAAAAGGGCTTAAAATATACACCTAAAATATACGACACTTCACACGCATCAAGTTTTTGGCGCCGTTGCCGGGGACACAAGGATTTTAAGAAAGCTTAAAATCGACGGCCTAATCAGTTTTTTTTCAAAACCTTTTTAAACGCGCGCACATTTTTCTGCATTTAGTTTAGTTTTGCATTTACAGTATCCTGTACACGGGGCCGTGTTCACTGAACATGGGGCCGTGCTGCAGATTTTTCATAAACGCCCAGTAACAGTAGCTTGAACACGGGCCGTGCTCACTGAACACGCCCCGTGCTCAACTAGATCAGTCAATTTAATTAAAACGCCCAGATACAGATTCTGAACACGGGGCCGTGTCCACTCAACACGGGGCCGTGTCCAGCCTCTGTTTCCGTTTTTATTTTTGTTTTCTGATCTCGAGACTCGGTTGTGGTCTGCTGAGTGATTCTTATGGATCAATACTCAGGAGGTTACAACTACACCTATGATGAGGATGATTATAGGGGTAATTATTGCACAAATTGTCGTAATACACGTTCAATTCAAGATAATCACTCGTACCAACCATCCAATTCATACACTTACTATGAGGAACCCAGGTACGAACCATCAACTTCATACACATCCTATGAAGACCAAAGGTATGAACCTCCTCCCTCATACTCATATTTTGATGAACCAAGGTATGAGTCTTCTTACTCATACTTTGAGGAACCAAGGTATGAGCCACCACCTTCATATGCTTATTATGAGGAACCTTGGCATGAACAACCCACCTCATATGAGTATTATGAAGAACAAAATTACGAACCTTATCCATCATATGCTTACAATGAAGAACAATGGTGCGAACCATCAACTTCATATGGGTATTATGAGGAACAAAGGGTCGAACAACCGGATTCAAGCTTAGAAAATAATGATTCTTTTTCTATAACCGAAGTGACCGATAGGATATTAGAGCACATTAGAGTTATCGATCGATGTATAAAAGAAGCTCGCGCAAGGGAAGAGGAGTCCCGCACGAGAGAAGAATTAAAAAAGGAAGAGATAACTAAAAATGAAAAAATGGAAGAACAAATAAGTGAAAAACCGACACATGAGTTAAACAACGAAAAAGGTGAGTCCGACAACGTTAAAATCCAAGAAGAGTCTAATTTTGAAGAAATTCATCTATTGTCACCTTCTTTCGAAAATCATTGTTTAGTACCCACTCATGCTAAGTTTCTAAAAGAGTTAAACACTAACACTAAAATTGAAGAAACGGTAAGTGTTAAGTTAACTAATGATCAAACTTCACTAATAAAAGAAGACCCATTTGAAATTAACATCACACCGGTTCCATGTTTCTTTCAAAATTCATTTATTAGTAATGTCACAATCGATAAAGATCTTTGTGTTAACATAATGCCTAACTACCTTTTCGAAAAATTAAGTATTAGTGATTTTTCTCCACTTCAAATACTCATTTTTCTATCCAATCGGAAAGTAATAAAATCAATCGGTATAGTTGAAGATGTCTTGGTTCAAACAAATCAAATGGTAGTTCCAACCGACTTTGTCATCCTCGATGACGCTCCTCTAGTGTTGGGGCGACCATTTGTAAAGACATATGAAGCTTTGAAAAACCGGAAGTTCAATAATCTACCTCTTCAATTAGGGGCATTTAAAAGAAGTGTCGATCTCGAACGATCAATGAAATATCCATTCGGCAATAATGACCCCCTAATTGAAGATGAAGATGAACCACCCGATACAAGTGAAGAGACTGACCACTTTGTTGAAGAAGAGGTCGCCATAGAACAAACCTTTAAAGTTCTTGATCGAAACGAGCAACCAAATAAGGAGTCTCCTAAAGACCCACCACTTGAGCTCAAAGAACTTCCAAAAGGTTTGGAATATGCTTTTCTAGACAAAGATGGTAAATTACCTGTAATTATTTCGTCTAAATTAGATAACCTAGAAAAAGAAAAACTAGTTAATCTTTTGAAAAAACACAAAAATGCAATAGCTTGGAAACTTGTTGACATAAAAGGAATTAGTCCTTCTATGTGCACACACAAAATTTTGATGAACGATGACTACAAATCTGTCATACAACCACAACGTCGAGTAAATCTAAATGTTCAAGAAGTGGTTAAAAATGAAGTCATCAAATTACTTGACGCAGGACTTATCTATCCTATTTCCGATAGTCCTTGGGTAAGTCCCGTCCAAGTAGTTCCAAAGAAAGGAGGTATGACGGTAATTACTAACGAAAAAAATGAATTAATACCGACAAGAACCGTCACAGGATGGAGAGTATGTATAGATTATAGACGATTAAATGAAGCAACAAGAAAGGATCATTTTCCTTTACCCTTCATTGATCAGATGTTAGAAAGATTATCCGGTCATAAATTTTACTGCTTCTTGGATGGTTTTTCAGGTTACTTTCAAATCCCGATAGCACCCGAAGACCAAGAAAAGACAACATTCACATGTCCCTATGGAACTTTTGCATATCGACGCATGCCGTTTGGTCTATGTAATGCCCCAGCAACATTCCAACGTTGCATGGTAGCCATTTTCCATGACATGATAGAAAAGACAATGGAAGTCTTCATGGACGACTTTTCTATCTTTGGGGATTCATACGACCAATGCCTCGATAACCTTGAACGAATGCTATCCCAATGTGAGGAAACTAACCTCGCCCTTAATTGGGAAAAATGCCATTTCATGGTAACAGAGGGAATAGTACTCGGTCACAAAATCTCAAGCGAAGGAATGGAGGTGGATCGAGCCAAAATAGATACCATTTCTAGGTTACCTCCTCCATCCTCCGTAAGAGCGATTAGAAGTTTCCTAGGGCATGCCGGATTTTATAGGAGATTTATCAAAGACTTTTCAAAAATCTCAAGACCTCTAACAAAGTTACTTGAAAAAGATGCTCCTTTCATCTTTGACAAGGATTGCAATCAAGCATTTCTAACCCTGAAGGAAATGCTAGTCAATGCACCTATCATGATAGCACCTGATTGGAAATTTCCTTTTGAAATCATGTGCGATGCTAGTGACTTTGCAGTTGGAGCTGTCTTGGGACAGAGAAAAGAAAAGCATTTCCACCCAATATATTATGCTAGTAAAACACTTAACGATGCACAAGAGAATTACACAACAACTGAAAAAGAGTTACTAGCTGTGGTATTTGCTTTTGATAAATTTCGCTCTTATCTTGTTCTTTCTAAAACTATAGTCTACACAGACCATGCAGCCATTCGATATCTCTTTAAGAAGCAAGACGCAAAACCACGTTTGATTAGGTGGATTCTACTCCTCCAAGAATTCGACATTGAAATCAAAGACAAAAGAGGAGCAGAAAATACCGCAGCAGATCATCTTTCGCGCTTAGAAGACCCAGCTTTGGAGGCGACCAGGG
>JARYGA010053350.1:0-19888 GCA_030545235.1 Helianthus tuberosus
GCTAAAGTATGGAACTAAAAAACCACTAATTTTACATGTAAAAAAACATTAAAAATATTTATACATAGAAAAATAGCATTTTTACATAATTTTTCAGAGTTTTTTTTTTATATCAATACATGTAGAAGCTATTAAAATAAAAAGTTTTATTTTGTAATTTTTTATTAAAAAGACTTCTGCATGTATTTAAAAAAAGCAAAATAATTTTTATATGTAAATACGAATTATTTTTTAAGTTTTTTATATGGCTTTCTATTTCCCTTACTTTTATTTTTATTTTGTTCTCATCAAACCTCAATCAATGACAATTGAATTTTATTTGATTTAAAAATTGATGTAGCGTGTAAATATAATAGGGTCTACATATTCACACACCCTAGACCCTATTTACACATCTTTGTATACGCCTCGTATAGGTCTATACGTCACGTATAACCTTTTCAATTTTTAAGAGAATCTCTGATTATGTCATATTTTGTCTTATATGTCTCGTATAGGCCTATATGTGGCGTCTAGATGAAAAATACCATTTTACCCCTGAGTTAGGCCTAGACTCGGGGCAAAACAGGGCTATAATGGTCTTTTGGACCACACTATACGCCCAGTCTAGCTCTATATTCGGCATATATTTTTTAATTTTTTTGTTTTCTCTTTTTAATATCCATAAAACTAATATTAATTATAAAAAAAACTCATATTAATATCAATAACACTAATTTTAATTATAAAAAACTCATATTATTTATAATAACACTAATATTAATTATAAAAAACTCATATTAATATCAATAACACTAATATTAATTGTAAAAAACTCATATTAATTATAATAACTCGAATATTAATTATAAAAAAACTCATATTAATTATAATAACTCGTATGGGCCTGTAGGTGTAGTATAGGTCTCGCATAGGACTATAGATGTGGTTTAGGTCTCGCATAGGCCAATACTGGTGTTGTATCATATCTTGTACTTGTTATTTTTGTTTATTTTAAATAAAAAACTTATTTTTGTATAAAAGTTTACTAAAACGATTAATATTGTGTAAAATGTTTGTTAAAAAAAACCTTATATACTCCCCGTACAGGCCTATACGTGGCATGTATGGGGCATGAGTCATATACGAGGGGTCCTATACGCCCCCCGTATAAGCCTATACGAGGCATATAGGAACAACCAAACCAGAACTGACATGAGTCAGACACTGAGTTTGATGTAACCCTATACGCCTCGTATAGGCCTATACGAGACATATACGAGACAAAAAGTGTCCAAATAGACAGATAGGGTGTATAGATAGTTTGAGCCATATAATATAATATAATATAATTGAAAATTCAAACAGTACGTCAAAAATGGGCAATATAAAATTGTAATAATTCCGTGCAGTGGGGATACAGAGTTGTACACTCACTATACAAAAGTTCCACGAGGCTATTTTTAAACGTTGCTGCGTTACAACAGTTTACTGACAAGCCATCAGGTGTGCAAGTTCTCGAACATGTGTTGTGTGTATGGATAGATGAACGAAACCACCATGAAACCAAAATAAAATAAAATTAACAGCAATACAATACTATACTTTGTTGATACAAGTTATGGAGTTTTTTTAAGTTTCTATCTTTAGAGTATGTTTGGCAAAAGTAGCTGGTGATTATTGGCTGAAAGCTAGTATCTGGTGGCTAGAAGCAGGGGCGGACTTATATAGAGCGGGTCGGAGTCCCCGGACCCTAATATTTAAAAAAAAATAGTAGATCCGGTATATTAAATATTTTTAGGACCCCATAAATACAATTAGGTGGACACCATATAAAGGGTATGTTTGGCAAAAGTAGCTGGTAGCTGATAGCTGTAAGCTGGTAGTTGGTGGCTGGAAGCTGGTAGCTGTAGCTGGTAGCTAGTAGCTGTAGCTTTTAATAAAATTTATAAAATGACCACTATGGACATAACTAAAAATTTAGAAAGTTAGTGCATTCTAAAGTTTCTTATTTTTAGAGGTTAAAATAGTCATTTTTTCCCTAAAAGCTTGTAGCTCCTTCTAAACGCTACTAGTAGTAGCGTTCAACCAAAAGCTTCAAGCTCCTAACCTAAAAGCTTAAAGCTCCTTCAATCAAACAAGACTTTTTATTGATTAGGAGCTTTTTCTTAAAAGCTTAAATCTAGAAGCTTCTAAAAGCTCCATACCAAACATACCCAAAGAAAAAGAAGAGATCATGAGTTCAATCCTTGTATACCATGTTTTCCTGCTTTTTTTTTAATCTAATTTAAACCTCGCTCTGACCCGACCCGGAAATTTTAACGTTTTGTTATGAAAATTTTGAACACCGAAAAAAATGGACCCAATTGGAAAAAAATCGTGGGTCCACCACTGGCTGGAAGCTGGTAGCTGTAGCTTTTTAGATATATTTGGTGTTTGGCAGAGTAGCTCAATCTTTTAATAAAATGTATAAAGTGACCAAAATCGACATAACTAAAAATTTAAAAAGTGTGTGCATTAAAAAGTTCATTATCTTTATAGGTTAAAATTGTCATTTTTTCCCTAAAAGCTTGTAGCTCCTTTTAAACGCTACTAGTAGGATTGTTCAACCAAAAGAATCAAGCTCCTAACCTAAAAGCTTCAAGCTCGTTCAACCAAACAAAACTTTTTATTGAGTAGGAGCTTTTTCTTAAAAGTTTAAAGCTAGAAGCTCCTAAAAGCTCCATGCCAAACATAATCTTTTAAGAAAAATCTCCTACTCAATAAAAAACTTTGTTTGGTTGAAGGAGCTTGAAGCTTTTAGGTTAGGAAGTTGAAGGTTTTGGTTGAACGCTCCTACTAGTAGCGTTTAGAAGGAGCTACAAGCTTTTAGGGAAAAGATGACTATTTTAACCTCTAAAGATAATGAGCTTTTTAATGCACAAACTTTTTAATTTTTTAGTTATGTCCATTTTAGTCATTTTATACATTTTATTAAAAGCTCCAGCGACTCTGCCAAATACCAATATATCTAAAAAGCTACAGCTACTAGCTACAACTACCAGCTATCAGCTTCCAGCGCTACCAGCTTCCAACCACTAGCCACTAGCTATTTTTACCAAACATACTCATAATCTTCTAAAAATAAGAAGTTGTAAAAAACATATCAAACATACTCCGATTAACCACTTTCAAATACAAAGTCTCTAACAAATCTTCATTTGATTACCTAAAATATTGGTTTCATTAACCATTTTCAAAACCATCACTGTTTTTAAGGAAAAAAATAGTGAAATAAGGCTTACAAGATCGACGCTTCAATTAACACACTCAAAATCATCACCGGAATTTCATCAAGGTGGTAACAACAGGTATAGAGATAAAATGATGTTTTTGATTACTGAGTTTATGCTTGAGAACACATACATATGCCCAATTTATAGAAAACTAAAAACAAGAATAAAAGGAAAGTTAATAAATGGCTGAGCTGGAGTCTTGGCTGTAAAACAACTGTGATTAGGCTGGAAATCCTCATAAAAAATCTTCACTCATTTTCTTCTTTCCGACACTCCCCCTCAAGTTGAGTAGTGGGGTCACCAATACTTAACTTGCTCAAGCAGCTACTAAAAGCGTTTCCGTTGACAGCCTTTGTAAGAATATCTGCGAGTTGATCTTTTGACGATACATATGGGAGCTCTATGATTCTTTCTTCCAGTTTCTCTTTGATGAAATGTCGGTCTACCTCCACGTGTTTTGTTCGATCATGTTGTACTGGGTTTTCTGAGATTTGTATTGCAGCCGTATTGTCACACATAACTTTACTGGGTTCCTTTTGAGAAAAACAAATGTCTTCTAGTAGCTTCCTGATCCAAAGAACTTCGCTTATCCCTCGAGCTATACCTCTAAATTCCGCTTCTGCACTCGACAGAGCAACCACCTTTTGTTTCTTACTTCTCCAAGTAACAAGGTTTCCACCGACCAAGGAGAAGTACCCTGATGTTGACCTTCGATTTCCCTTATCTCCTGCCTAGTCTGCGTCAGTGTAGAGCTCAACATTCAGATGTCCATTTGTTTTGAACAACACTCCATGGCCTACGGTCCCCTTGGGATACCTTAAAATTCTCTGAGCAGCTTCCATGTGGGCAACTTGTGGTTGGTGCATGAACTGACTTACTATTCCAACCGCATATCAGGACGAGTGTGAGAGAGATAAATTAGCTTGCCCACGAGCCGTTGATACCTTTCTTTGTCCGCAAGCTCCCCATTAAGTTCCATGTGAAGGTTGTGGTTCACTGCCATTGGAGTATCTACGGGTTTACAATCAATCAACCCGGTTTCCGCCAGAAGATCAAGGACATACTTTCTTTGGCAAATGAAGATCCCCCATTTAGACCTGAGAACTTCAATCCCGAGAAAATACTTGAGATTCCCTAGATCTTTCATTTCAAATTTTGAAAACAGATTCTCTTTTAGCTGTGCTATTTCTTCTACATCATTCCCGGTAATAATCATGTCGTCTACATATATGATCAAGCAGGTTACAAGGCCGTTTCTTCTCTTGAGGAACAGAGTATGATCAGCATTACTTTGGTGATACCCGTATTCTTTCATGGCTAGAGTGAACTTTCCAAACCATGCCCGAGGAGATTGTTTTAGCCCGTACAATGACTTTTTCAACCGACATACTTCCCTTTCTTTAAAACCCCCTGAGAAACCTGGTGGTGCTTCCATGTAGACCTCTTCCGTTAGGTCTCCATGGAGAAATGCATTTGTAACATCAAACTGGTGGAGAGGCCACTCTTTATTGGCTGCCACGGAGAAGAGAACTCTGATGGTGTCCATTTTTGCAACCGGAGAGAATGTCTCAGAGTAATCGATCCAATACGTCTGAGTGTAACCCTTGGCTACGAGCTGAGCTTTGTATCTTCCAATGGAACCATCTGGTTTATATTTGATTGAATACACCCACCGACATCCAACAGTTTTCTTTCCTTTAGGAAGAACGCACTTCTCCCACGTGTTGTTTTTCATAAGAGCACGCATCTCCGTTTCCATTGCTTCCTTCCAGTTCTTCTTACCCTGGGCTTCCTTTACGGAACTCGGTATTTGTTCGGAGTATAGTGAGGTAACAAATGCTTTCGCACTGTTAGATAAGTTCCCGTTAACCATATTGGTTGTAGGATACCTTGAATTTCTGGTTTCTCTTTCTGGGGAGTACCGTTTTGGAGGAACCCCTCTATTGGCTCTAGGAGGTAAAACATATGTTCCCGGTGTTGTTCCAGAACTCCCATCATTAGATTCGACTTCTCCTTGGACTGCGTTGTTTTGCTCAGCAATCTCCACCTGTTCCATTGTCTCGGGACTTTCCTGATTGTTAGTGGTATCTGGATCATATTCAGACACATTTCCAAGGTTTGGAGAGTCACTTACCTCGAACACCAGTCTGGATGATTCTTGGGTGAGACTTTCGACAGGCTTAGTATGTGTGGATGTATGAGATGACTCATTTTCGCTTGCAGATGGAATCCACTTCAACCAGCTCAGTGAGTCTTCATGTTCTATCTCCCCCTGACAACTGAGATGGGATTGATAGTAATATTCTGTTTCAAGAAAATCACAGTGGACAGTCGTAATCACACGACGTCGTGATGGGTTATAACATCGGTATCCTTTCTGATTCACCCCATAACCAACAAAGACACATTTATCGGCACATGGATCAAGTTTGGATCATTTGGTTTTGGGTATATGGGGAAAAACGGTACACCCAAAGACACGAGGTGGTAATGTAAGAGGTGGGGGTAGTTTGGTGAATGTGGATAAGGTATCTAGGGGAGTTTTTAGGTCAAGGGCTTTGGTTGGTAAATGATTAAGAAGATACACAGCTGTGTTTATAGCTTCGGGCCAAAAAGATTTAGGGACTTTGGATTCAAGCATAAGGGCTTGAGCCATTTCTACCAAAATGCCATTTTTTCGCTCAACTACACCATTCTGTTCTGGGTGTTTTAGGCAAGTGGTTTGGTGAATCATTCCCTTCTCTTGAATAAATTGTTTCATGGAGGTATTAACGTACTCCCCTCCATTATCAGATCGTAAGATCTGAATGTTGGTTTTGAATTGAGTTTGGACCATGGTGTAAAACAGTCTAAATTTGTCAAAGACTTCAGATTTGTGTTTTAAAAAATATACCCATGTCATCCGGGTACAGTCATCAATAAGTAATAGGAAGAAACGAAGATTTTGACCTCCATTCGTTTCAGCTGGACCCCAAACATCGGAATATATTAGTGAAAAGGGTTTACTGACCCTAGTGTTACTTGGTTTGAAAGGTTTTTTATGGCTTTTGGCTAAGGCACATGTTTCACAGTCTAAAGTACTGTTTGACGGAAAAAGTTTAGGGAGTAAAACATGTAGATACCCGGCGGAAGGATGCCCTAATCTCCTATGCCAAAGCCATGCTTCTCTACTCTTTGTTCCGTGAGCAAGCATCGCAGTCCCTGACTGAGTCACCTCATCCACATAGTATAAGTCCTGTCGTTCAGTGCCACACCCAATTATCTTTCCAGTTCTGATGTCCTGTAAGATACAAAAATGAGGATGCATTAGAACTGTGCAATTGAGTTCCTTTGTAACATGACTTATTGATAATAATTTGTGTGTTAACGAAGGAACATATAAACAATTTGACAATCTCAGATTGGGAGATATTTCAACAGTTCTTCCTCCCTTTACTGAGGCACTTTCGCCATTTGCAGTCTTGATATGAGTTCTGTTTGGTGTCTTTATAGACAGGAAGTCTGATGGCTCGTACGTCATCGTATCAGTGACTCCACAATCAAAAATCCAAGAACGGACTTGATCACCGCTTTTCTGTGTTGTTAAATAGGCTTCCCCACTTGTTGACGGATAATCTTTCAACAACTCATACTTCTTGTGACTAATCATTTGCAAAATCCTTTTTTTTAAATGTTGTCTTAAACAAAAAAGATTCCAAAAAAAAGGTGACAATTCCAATCCCCTTTTTTTCCTTACTTCACGTGCTCTCTCACCCCTGACCCCACCCCACCTTTTATTTTCTAACAACAGCAATACAAATCTCCTCTCTTTCCTTCTCCAATATTCAAACCCTAAAAAACTTCACAATAATCTCTTCACAGTCTCTTCTTCTTCTATGTTCTAACAAAACAGCGGAGTGTGGTGGTCGGGTTTAGTAGAGGTGGGGCGGTGGTACTGTGGTAGGTTGAAGATGACGGTGGTGGTCGAAGGCGGTGCTCGCGGTGACAGAGATGACGTCATCCGGAGACGATGATCGGAACGGTCAACAGTGGAGGTTTATTGGTGTTGTGATGACGGAAAAATCACGCTGGGGTTCGGTTCGTTTAGTGGTGAAGACGGTCGGTAACAGAGGTGATTAAGGGCGGTGGATCTGGCAGTGTTCGCTGACGAGTGTGGTGGTGTTTTATGGTGGTGAACGGCGGCGTCGGCAAGAAGAAGCTGAAGACTGAGTTTTCTGAATCGGTTTTGTTTTGTGGTTTGAAGGAGATGGGTTTTCACTGAATGGCTTTGTTTTGTGGTTTGAGCGGATTGATCTCAAGATCGGATGCACTGCTCTGATACCATAACAACAAGTATAGAGATAAAATGATGTTTTTGATTACTGAGTTTATGCTTGAGAACACATACATATGCCCAATTTATAGAAAACTAAAAACAAGAATAAAAGGAAAGTCAATAAATGGCTGAGCTGGAGTCTTGGCTGTAAAACAGCTGTGATTAGGCTGGAAATCCTCATAAAAAATCTTCACTCATTTTCTTCTTTCCGACAGGTGGTTTCATCTAACATACAAGATCGGTGTTTTCCATTGAAGGAGAAATATGCATTCTAAGGTCAGTATTATATATTGTTTGATTTGGGGAAGAATGCATAGAGAACAGAACGTATCATATGATTTTCCTACACAATTGTAGGGCTGTCCAAACTGCCGACAATCGAGGACCGCTCGACGATCGCTCGAAAAATGCTTGTTCGATTTCCGCTCAGTTTGTAAATGAGTCGCTCGGCTAGGTTCGATTTGAAAACGAGCCAAGCATGAGCAAAGGTCAGCTCGCTCGTCGATCGCTCGTTTTCGTTCGACTTATTTTTATTAAATAATTAATATATATATATATATTATAGATTTTAAAGATTTATATAGATAAGTAGCCCAAGAAAAATTAAAAGCCCAAGAAACATACTAGCCCTACTCAATACCAAAACCTAACCCTAATTCCTAAAAATTCAAATGAGCACCTAATCTCCTGCTACATACCTCCTGCCACATACCTTGCTGCTGCTCAAGTTCAACTCATACGGATCATGATTTTTGTTATGTATTGATTTTGTTAGTAAGGTGTTGGACATGTTTGAATTAAGTTAGGATTTGTTTTTGTTGAATGCAGCCTTGTAATAGTCTTGATTTCAGTTTTTTTTTATGTTGCTACACATGTTTTAATTTCGGTGCTGAGAAAAACTGTAACGCCCTAAAAAGTCAAAATTTAATCGAATAGTATGTTTCTCTATGTAATGTCATGAAGTAAAATAACCAAGCTATTTAACTAAGTTAAATAGTTAGTCAAGTAAATAAAGCATGAAATTTAGTGCCATTGATGACAAAAGAATAAATGAGAAGGGCTAAAGATGGGAAATTGAGTTTAAGTTTAATATAACTAGGAACAAGCTAACCTAGTGGTAACATGTATATAAGTAACAAGATAATGAGTTTAATCTCATTTATAAGCAAAGTGAAACTTGAGGGACTATTATTGGGCAATTTGAGAGACGAAAGTTTAAAATTAAATAAAACACCAAAACTCACACGCTAATGTGTGTGAGTGTGTCGACCAAACAAGAAAAGAACAAGGGGAAACCCTTGTTGATCATGAATCAGCCCAATTGAAAGGAAATTGAAGATTTTTATGATGCATGTATCAAGATTTTTGATCTCCTAAGTGTTCTTCACACCAAGTAAGTTAAATTTTATGATTTTGTGATGTTGGATGAAGTGGGTTATGATGAATCCGTGAATTTGGTTGATATTAGAATGATTAATTGTTAATGCTATCATGTTAAAGTTGAATCATTGTTAAATTTTAGTTATTTAGATGATATAGAATGAAACCCATTGTATGAGTGTGAAGATGATAATCTTGATAAACATGTAGATGCTATAGTGTGATTGTGTGATGTATAAAGTGTTATATGATAGATTGTGATAGATGAACATGATATGGAATTGATGATTATGTGATTTTTTTTATGGTTCATGAGATGAAATCGGGAAGAAACATGCTTAAAACACTTGTACACTATGCTTAAAAAGTGGTATGCACACCAAGTGTTTGATGAAATGCTTGAATCATTAGCTAATGCACACATACATTCAAGCATGTGTAGTTTCAGTGTGGTTCATGTTCTATGTAGAAATTTGTGAGATTTATTGTATCATATGGTCTCTAACATGTTTATGATGCTTAGCATGAATTATGAACATGAATTGATGATTTAAAGTTGAGTTTTAGTTCATAATTCCAAAGATTTACAAAGCTGATTAGAAGTAATTATTGTTGCGCAATTGTTTTGAAAAATTCGTATAAAATCAACCGTAGCTCGGTGTAAGGCATATGATATACGGTTGGAAAGCTATCAGAGCATATTACATTTTACATGCGAACATATTGAGCTAATTGTAAGACCCGTCTCAATTTAACACGAATTTAATAATAAATACGTATTTTTTTTATAAAAATACGACCTTACAAAAATTTATCAAGTTAACTTCATGCAAGTTTAAAACATTCCGAAATGTAGTGTTAAGTTTTTACAAGATTTACTTTTAACTAAAACAAAATAGATCAATGCGAAAGCTTTGTTTGGTCGTGTGTTCGATTCTTGATAACCGCTCGATCTTCATCCGGGATATCACCAACTTCGCCTAATATCAAAACCAACTTAAAAGTTAGTTTTGACAACATATAAACAAGCATAACCAAGTTCTAATACCAAACAAATAAAAACAAAAATAAAATTTCGGAAGTAGGTATCTCGCTCCACGCGAGAGACACCTTTAAACATTTCGCGGGCCGCGAGCGGCCCCGCGTGTCACGCCAGGACCAACTCACCCCGTCGCGTGCCGCATGGGAGGCTGTTTTCCAGCAGGTGCAGGTTCTGGACTTGCATTTTTGCCCAGCACCAATTTTTCCCAAAAATCAAACTTTAAATGTGCATAGCTTTTATTCTACAAGTCCGTTTTAAGCGATTCTTTTTCCTACGCTTCCATAATAAAAATACGGATCCGTTTATCCTATTTACTCGCATCGAAACCCGGTTTATGAACGAATAGTTCATAAATTCATATTTCGATTATTCGACCCGTCTGTTATTTGGCATATTTTACATCATTCAATCTTATTGGTTTCTAAACTTAATTACCCATTCCCCGGGCTTGTCAACATTGGCGTATCATTATCATTCCATGGTTTTACGCACGCAATAGAAATCATGCTTGTTTTCAATATTTCAAGCATGCCGCTTTACACAAATTTTACGAGTTAATTTCTAATTTTTTGACCCAACATTAAGGGTTCCTTACATCAAACTTAGTGTATCCATTACTTGGCTTACGCATTCTATCACTAGCACATTATGTGACTTTCAAGTCTCTACATACATCATCTTTTTAAAAACATAGTTTTGACCCTTTTGGTTGTCGAGTGAGGACCTTCACTTCATTGACAACCAAGCTTATTCCAAACATTGTTTTGACCCATTTTCTATGATATACCAAACGATTCTAACCGTTCTTTTAAAATCCGTATTACTTAATCCAATCATACTTTAACCATCTATTTTGATCCGTTTGGTTTGCCGAGTGAACCTCGTCACTTCTATGGCTTACCAACATACACTAGTTATTCAAATTAACCCGTTTGACCTATCGAGTGAACTTCGTCGCTTCAATGGCACATCAAACGCTCTTATCACACTACGATATTATTATCAAGCTATAACTAAACATTTTTGTACAAATTGACGAAACTAATAGTTACGTACTTGTATAATTCATCAACATTGATTTCTAACCATAATTACCCATTCCCGGACATGTCAACCTTAGCGTATCACTTCCATTCCATGGTTTACGTTTTTATAATTCAAATTTAACGAGTGACATTTAAGTCACTTCGAACACTACCATTTCACCATTATTTGACCCGTTTGGTTGTCTAATGGAATTCACCATTTTATCAACATACCAAACTTATTACAACCAATATTTTAACCCGTTTTTTATCTAGTGAGTTACATCACTTTATTTACATTCCAAACATGACCAATTAAACAATATTATCAACAAACATATCTAATTAACTATTTTGACCCGTTTGGTTTGTCGAGTGAACTTCGTCACTTCATTGACTTACCAAACATATTTTAACCATTCATTTTGACCCGTTTGGTTTGTCGAGTGAACTTCGTCACTTCATTGACTTACCAAACATATACTTGCCGTTTATTTTGACTTGTTCGGTTTGTCGAGTGAACTTCGTCACTTCTATGACATCCCAAATTCGCATTTGACACTACAATCCCATTAACATTTCTAAGACTATTGTTTTTGCATAATGTAACGAAACCGAAAGTTATGTACCTTTAGTGCTTTTCCTTCAAGCGCGTATCAACCCCGACTCTTCCGCTTGAAGATTCAATACCTTTGCCTATAGAGTTCAATCAACGATTTGTTTAGAACTCCTTTCATGTTATATAACGTATAATTCACAACATCATTCAAATATGCGTTTTGTTCCGAATTTCAACATTTCGCCTTTCTTTTAGGCATTTCAATGAACACCTTAAGGACATAATTTTACTAAATCAACAATCAAGGTTCATGACTAATTATTTAGCCAATTTTAAACATTTTTCTTAAGTTCATATCTCAATTTTCACATCACATTCTGGATTTACTTCATGTAATTCAATTACACTCGATACATAATCAAATCCCTAGTGTTCTTTATCATTCTTAAAATCCCATTAAACACCTAAGTAGTGATTATGAGTTTTATCAACATGAACACAATTTCAATAGTTTATTAACTAGGGTTTGTTTCTAATCATACATTCATTCTAATTTCACCCAAATAACTATCATTCAAGCTCAAATTTCGAATTTCAAGTGAACATCAAGAACTTGAGATAGAACAAAATGGTAGAATTTGACATACCTTATGATCACTTCACTGAGGTGATCACTAATTCGTGCTTGGATTTCAATTTGGGTGTGATTTACCCTTCCAATTGCTTGAATTTTAGCTTGTTAGGGTTTGAAGGTGAGAGCTCCTGGCTTCTCTGGAAATTTCGAACAGAACACACACTCAAGGTGTGTGTTTTGGTGTTTCATGTTTTATTTAATACAAACTTGTTTCAAGTTTGTCACACTTGGTCCCTATGCTTTACCCAAGTTGCATATAGTGTGTTTTAACTAAATTTTCTTATTATTACAAGACTTATAACTAACTAGGTTAAACATCCCTAGTTAACTTAGTGAGTTCGGGGAAATCATAACCCGTTTTATTTTAAGTCCCGTTAACTCATGCCTCTTTTGAATTTTATTTACTCAAAAGCTTTTATTCTCTTTTTATTTAATATGAGGTTTATATATTTAAATCTTGATAATTACTGGGTTAATATTTACCACCTACGGTATTTTACCGTTCATTAATATTAACGTGGTTTAATTACTAAAACCCGTTTTTTGGGTGGTACACTAATTCAGATCGTATAGAGGCGAAAATGGGTCGAGAACTGCTGTTGTACAGAAAGTGCAGCAGTAAAAAGAATGTGTAAGATGAACTTAACATGAATGATTGTCCATATACCCGTTGCCTGGACACTATATGTTTTTGTTATGGGTGAATGATTAGGATTGTTAAGGTGTGTTTAAAGTGTCTATATGCATGAAAATAGATTGTGCAAGTATTTTCTTAAATGGGTCTAACGGGTCGATTATATAGTCAATAATCAAGTAGAAAAGTATGTGGATTATTATCAATCTATTTGAATGGCATGTATAACCACAAGGTACAGTCTAATGATTAAAGGAATGAACTTGTTTCCATTGTTGGTGCATATTTGTGACAACAGCTTAGATTTGGTCTTTGGATATCTTGTAATTAGTTAAACGATAAACAGTTAGCGGGTTTAGCTTTATATTAGTGAATAATAGAGTTTGGGCTAAACAAAACCCAGTTGGGTCATAGGGGGACGAATTGGGCTTGTCCATGTAGGAAAATCTAGCCCAAGTTGCAAACCTTGTGTTATATAAACAAGGTTATGCTTTAGGGTTTAGGTTAATCAGCCAAAACAAAGTTTTAGAGAGGATTTTCGTGAGAGCATACAGCTTGGACGAATTTGGTTGTTAGGGTTTAGATTGATTGTAATTCTTTGTGATTGATAATCAATAGAAACCCGGTTTGAAAGTGAATTGCTGTTCCTACACGTTTTCTGCTATATTCTGATCAAGAGGATTCCGCACTCTTGGTTAGATTGACAATTCTGTGAAAGATCCATACGTCAAGGGGACCTACAATTGGTTTCAGAGCGTTAGGCTTTTGAAGGCTCGGTTCAGAATTGTGATCTGCAGAAACAGGAAGGTTTTCGAAAATTTTTGAAATTGAAAAATTAGGGTTTTCGAAATTTTTGAGTTTCTGATAATTTTCTGTGAATTTCTTGTGTTTGACCAGTTGGTGTGTTTGATTTTGCTGTTTTGCAGGATTTCTGGAAAGACTTTGTTGATTCTGAAAAATTTTTTGGCTGAATTCCTTGAAGATTCGAAGACTTTCTTTGTGTTCTTCATTAGGTTCATCAAATTTTTGTCAAAAGTCTGCTGATTTGCCTGTTCAATTTTGTAGAAAATTGATACGGAATCTGCTGAATTCAGTGAAGATTGAATTTCCAAATTTACAGACCAGCGAAATTAACTGGACCTGCGAATTTAACAGAACTGCGAATTTATCGGCGAAATTAAATCCAAAGGCGACTTTGGTAACCGTATAATTTTCCTCAGCGAAATTATTACGGTTTTCGGTGACTTTACCAGTCGTCGTGTTCGCGAAATTGACCTGCGAAGTTGACAAGCGAAATTAACATTTCAGCGAACTTTGATAAGCGAAATTGAACAAGTATCAGACCAGCGAATTTAGCTGACTAGCTAGCGAAATTATCAGCATAATTAAAAAGGTGGAAGATTTTTTTGGCAAGCGTAACTAAAAATTCACGTTTTTGAAAATAGAAAGTGAATCGTAAGTCATCTGAAGAAACCGTCTGCACCGTTGAACTCGGTTGATTTTTAGGACAAAAAAAAATCTGTACGGTTTTATCAGTCTGTTACGTTAAAATGTCGAACATGTCAAGTTTGAATGAGCTTTTGAGAATGGAGCATGAGGTTGGCACTACCAACAAACCGCCTAAGATGATGAAGGTGGAAAATTATTTAACATGGAAGGATCGTTTTCAATCCTTCATTGAATATCAGGACACTCGCATGTGGATATGTATCGAAGATGGGTACACAAACCCAACACATGACTTTGAGGGCAGACCACGTAGAACTGCCTATGTGAACATGGAAGATGCTGATAAAAAGATGTATGAGGCTGAAAAGAGAGCCTTGGCTGCAATCAAAATGTCCTTACCTGATAGCATCAAGCATACCTTCAAGAAGTACACTAATTTAAAGGATATGTGGGATGCATTAGAAAAACGATATGGTGGAAATGAAGATGTTAAGAAAAACAAAGTTGATCTACTGAAAAAGCAGTTTGCTGTTTTCATGTACATGAAACATGAGTCACTTGAGGACATCATCACTCGATACTACCATCTGATGTCGGAAATGGATAATTATGAGATAGAGTGCTATACTGACGTTGAAAAGAATGACAAGCTGCTCGATGCCTTACCTACTAAATGGGATATCTACACTCTCATGATCAAGGGAGAAGCAGATTATGTGACAAAAGAGCTTGAAGAAGTGGTAGGAAAGCTGAGAGCTTATGAGCTCAGTATGAAGAAGAAAGACACTGGATATGATCAGGTTCAAGATCCAGCGATTTACAATGGGCTTACATCTTCTTCATCTCACAACGCTTCTAGCGACTCTGCTACTGCGTTTCTATCGTGTGAGAATGAGCAGGTCACAGTGAATGAGGATGGTGATGTGTGTTTTGTAGCTGCTTCAGGAGGATCAACAGGAGCCAAGAGAACATCAGCTTCTAAGCAGAGTAGTGGTGTTAAGTCGATGCCTATGAGTGTTAAGTCTGCAGAAGAGCATCTTGCTCTACTTGCTTCATTTGTTGCTTCATATGAAAACTACATTCAGGGGAAGATATCTGATCCTGCCACTTTAGATGAAGATTACGATCAGATTGACGCTGATGATCTTGAAGATATGGATTTGCAATGGCAAATGGCCATGATTACTAGACGAGTGAAGAGGTTTATGAACCGAACATGAAGGAAGTTTATAGGAAAGACTGTTGGTTTCGATAAGACCAAAGTGAGATGCTTCAACTGTCAAAGTTATGGGCATTTCGCTAGAGTTCAAACAATAGGAATGCATCAAACAACTCTAACTCGAGAGCACTGATCTCTACTGCTAGAGAAGGTTCTTATGACTGGAGTGTTCACTTGGAAAATGATGACAATGTCACTCAGGCATTCATGGCAGAGATAACGCCAGTTGATGATGGTGAAGCTACAATAGATGATGCTGAAGTTGAGAAGAAAAGTGAAGCTGAGGTAGATAAGGCTGATTAGACAACAGATGCTGAAGAAGAAAAGCAAAAGTCTGACCATGAAAAGGAAGCTGAAGAAAAGGAAGCCAAATACAAAAGAATGGAAGCTCAACTTCCAGCTCTAATGGCAAATCTTGACAAACAAACAGGAGAGGTACAGTCAAATTCTGTGTGTTTAAAATGTCATGAACTACAGGGTGAGGTTGACAGGTTGTCAACACAAATCCAAAGTCTGGTAAGCGAGATGTCTAACATAAAAGAAGCAAACTTTTTTGCTAAAAGAAATGAATCCTCATACTTGAAGAAGATAAAAGGTTATGAAAGTAAAATTGACTCTTTAAGCTGCAAACTAAACAAAAAACTTCAAGTCATAGACTTAGCTCATGAAATGATGGCTGAGAAAACAAAAGAGATTTCTGAAAAATGCAGAGAGTTGTCAGATGCACAACTCAAAATTGTTGAACTTGAAAAGAAATTAGGTCAATTCAGGGACTCTACTTTTGTTATGAAATATATGATGGGTGGCTTGAAGAAAAGTAATGACAAAACCAGTGTGGGATTTCATGGTTTCAATGAAGTTCCACCTCCTGTTAGTCATGTCTATTCTTTCTTGCCTGATGAAGATGAGCTCATGAACTTTGGGTCAACATCACCAAGTAGTTCCACATCAAGTCAAGGAAATGTGTTTGAGAGTGCTGATGCTGAGAAGGATAATAACAGCAAACTTGTTTTGAAAAAGAAAACATCACATCCTAAGAATAACAATCCAACTTTTATTAAAAGGGTTAATTTTGTTCAAGGAAGTGACATGAAAGATGAAACAGCTGTTATTGAAAATGAATCTAATGTAGAGTTTGCTAAAAATAAGAACAAAGAAAATTCTGAAACTAAGAAAACTGAACCAAATCCTTCTAAGGCATCATCATCAATACCCGAATCTAGTTCAAAGGCTTCAGAGAAGAAGTCTTCGAAAAAGAGACCGTGCTTCAAATGTCACACCAAGGGACATGTAGCAAGCTGCTGTCCTAACAAAAAGAATGAAGCACAAATTAGTGAGAAACAGAGGGGGAAATCACTTGAGAAGAAAGGTGATAATGAGGAGAAAGTTGCAAATTCTCCAAAGAAATCTGCTGCTAAGCAACCAGAGAATGTTGTTGTTGGTGAAGATAAGGCTGAAAAAGGAACTCCACAAGTTCCTCGTTTTCAAAGAAATCAACCAAGATTTCAGCCTAAATCTCCTCCAGGCAGATATGAGAGACCTAGAAGCAGTTCACCAAGAATGAACAATTATAATTCTAATAATTACAGAAGTCAAGGTCAATATCAAAATCGATACCAAAATAATGGTGGTCGAACTTTTTATAACAATGGCTTTAGAAATTATAACAATCATGCTTCTTGGAATCAAAATTCAACATACCAAAATCAAAATTTTCAAAGGTCAAATAGTCCAAACACATATAGGAACCCTCAGGACCATAGACCTAGTGGAAATCAAAATCAAATTCCATCAACAGGTCTGAGATCCAAGACTCCAGTTAGGAGTAATGGATATTGGATGGATGTTCAAGTGGTTGGTGAATTTGGATGACCCAAGACCGTTAAGGCTTGGGTCCCCCAATCTAACTAATTTCTTGGTTGGTGTGTGCAGGAGCTGCTAAGGAGGATTATCAACTTATGGTATGTTGATAGTGGCTGCTCCAGGCGTATGACGGGGGATGCGAGATTGTTAACTGAATTTGAAGATTATGATGGAGGAAAAGTGAATTTTGCGGGTGCTAAAGGTGGTAGAATTACAGGACGAGGAAAAGTGACCAATGGGAAGATCACACTGGACAAAGTGAACTATGTTGAGCAACTTAAACACAATCTGATGAGCGTGTCACAAGTCTGCGACAAGGGTCACTCGGTCCATTTTACCAAGAATGAAGCATTAGTGTTGAAACCAGGTTTGAAGATTCCGAACAATTGGATAGTGATGAGAGCGCCAAGGAGAAATGACACTTATGTCATGGACATGGGTGCTAAGGATCCAACTGATGTGGTGGCGTGTTTACTATCAAAAGCATCTGAAGCTGAATCGATGTTGTGGCACAGACGCATGGCCCATATTCACTATCGAAAAATGAATTATCTTGTTAAAAATGAGCTAGTGAAAGGGGTTCCAATGCAGAGGTTTCAAGTGGAAGATAAATGTCTTCCATGTCAAATGGGAAAACAACACAAGAAACGTCATAAGTCTAAAACAGAAAATTCCATAGATGCCCCTTATGAATTACTTCACATGGATTTATTCGGTCCAGTGGACGTGAGGAGCATAGGTGGAAAGTACTATTGTCTTGTTGTTACTGATGATTACTCACGATATTCATGGGTTTTAATTTTAGGTACAAAAGATGAGACGGCAGAGATGCTGATAGATCTTTTTACGAAATTGGAAAATGTCCATGATGCAAAGATCAAGAGGATAAGGAATGATAATGGCACGGAGTTAAAGAATCGAATTCTGGATCTCTACTGTCTTCGAAAGGGAATTGAACATCAATATTCTGCTCCTTATACACCTCAACAAAATGGAGTTGCTGAGAGGAAAAACAGGACGTTGATTGAAGCCGCTAGGACGATGCTTTCAGATTCAAAGCTACCAGTTCTTTTCTGGGGAGAAGCTGTGAATACAGCTTGCTACGTCCTAAACAAAGTTTTGACTGTTAAACGTTTTAATAAAACTTGTCATGAATTGATGTTTAACAAGAAACCAAACTTACAAGGCTTTGAACCATTTGGATTACCCTGCACCATTGTGCGAAATAAAGATAAACAAAAATTCGGTGAGGTGGCAGATGATGGCTACTTTCTAGGTTACGTGCCTGGCACACCGAATAAAAGGGTTTTTAATCTAAAAACTGGTAAAATTGAGGTTGTTTACAATGTTGAAATTACTACATACAAACCTCAACAATCAACGAGTGGTCCAGCTATATTATATGATTATGATAGTGTTTTTAAATCATTTAATATTCCTGAGTTTCCAAATGCAGATGATTCTCAGTTGATTCAAACAATGATTGGTGGAGACGATGAAGGCGAGTTCATGCCTAGATCGAATGTTGATATGACAGATGCTCCGGAAACTTCCCAAGGTGCTGTTGATCCTGATTCAAGCGATAGTGACTCTGAACCCATTCAGGGGGAGGATTTCATTAATCCGTTTGCAAATCAGAATATTCAGGGGGAGGTTGGATCAAACCTGGGTGATAATTTAGAAGTGGATACTGTTGCTACTACACGAGCAAATAGGGATCATCCAGTTGACATGATACTTCGAGATCCTACTGCAGGTGTTTAGACGAGAAGAAGTATAGCAGCGAATTCTGGATTATTTGTTTCGATTGAGAAGAATGGGATAGTGAACGAGTGCTTGTATAGTTGCTTTATTTCCCAAGAGGAGCCGAAGATCATTCATATGGCTCTTAAAGACAATTCATGGGTTGAAGCTATGCAAGAAGAATTGGCACAGTTTGCAAAGTTGAAGGTTTGGGAGTTAGTTGACCTTCCTAAAGGTGAAAGAGAGATTGACACTAAATGGGTATTTAGGTGCAAGAAGGAAGAAAGAGGAATTGTAACGCGAAACAAGGCTCGATTGGTTGTCAAAGGTTTCAATCAGCAGGAAGGGATTGATTACAATGAAGTGTTTGTGCCAGTGGCAAGGTTGGAAGCAATTCGTTTGTTCCTAGCTTTCGCTTCATTCAAGGGCTTCAAAGTTTACCAACTAGACGTGAAGAGTGCATTTCTTTACGGGAAAGTCCAAGAAGTGGTGTATGTCTCACAACCAGATGGGTTCGTTGATCCAGATTATCCAGATCGGGTGTATAAACTTGATAAGGCTTTGTAAGGATTACATCAAGCTCCCAGGGCGTGGTACGAGTCACTGTCTACACATCTGATCAAGAATGGTTTTGAAAGAGGTCAGATTGACAATACACTGTTCATCAAGAGAAAGAAGGAAGATTTTCTGCTGGTACAGGTGTACGTGGATGACATCATCTTTGGGTCATCTGATGAAAACATGTGTAAAGAGTTTGAGAAGGTGATGAAG
>JARYGA010053351.1:0-12443 GCA_030545235.1 Helianthus tuberosus
TTCCTTGCCGATTTATAAGAATCGATTACTATGGTCTCCTTGGTAGTTATACCTTGTGGGTGATAATAAAAATTTTGCTAAGTTTATGGTTCATGAAGATTTATTATTGCCTGTATTAAAAACAGGATACTTAGCAGAAATTTTTATTGATAAGTGATAAGGAAGTTTATTGTACAAGTGCTTATAATTAATTAGAATGGAGATTTTCACAAACTAGGCACCTAGCTCAGTTGGCTAGGCGCGCGAAAGGGTGCGGCCGGCCTAGACCCGGGTTCGATTCCGGGGACGGTCAGTTCCACCATTTTTTTTTTCTCTGGGAGCCTGACGCGGGCCGCGTAAAGTATCACCTAGGCTTACGCGGGCCGCCTGGGTCTACTAATCAGAAGCAAACTAAAGATGACAGTCTCTGAGGTATTATTGGTAGATTTAATGATTTAGCAGGCATATTTAATGATTTACAAAATCTACTGTCTATAGGAAACTTATCTGAACCTGCATCAATTAATACCCTAGCATTTAATTTACTGATAAACTATCAAGGAATGTACCTGATGCCATTATTTATGGACTAGCTCAGGCATTTTAGGCGCTTTCAATTTTAGGCTTCACTTCCTCAACCGCATTTCCTTTGACAGATTTAGGGCACGTAGTCTTGATGTGGCCTTTCTCATTACAGCCGAAGCAGACTGCATTCTCCATGTCTTTGCAGTCTAACGTTTTATGTCCCTTAGCCTTGCAGATCCCACAAGCTCTAGGCTGCGACTGGGATGTTGATTCGAACCTGCATTTCCCATAATGGCGCTTCTTGCATGTCTTGCATACAGGTTTCTCGTTGGACTTTTGTTTATTCTTTTTCTTAGAACCCTGGGAGATATCTACCTCCCTTTTCCTTTTTAGTTCATCCTTTGCATCAGAGGCACTAACGGGATCCTCCTTAAGAGTAAGGAAATGTGGTCCTAGATAAAATTTGGACCGAGCAGCATGAGACTCCTTGAACTTTTTCACAGCCTTTTTCACGGCTTTTCCAACAGCTGCGTCTATCATAGTTTGAAGAATATCTTTGGAAATTCTAAGGTTCACAATTTCAGCATCATTAGCATGCGTCGTGCCATCAATGGCGCGATCGACTGTTGTCTTATCCGAATTTGCCATACTTTCTATTGGTTCCTAACACCAATAAAACAATTTCTTAGTTGAAATCCAACAACTGCTATTTTTCATTCTGATGGCCTTAATATATACTAGCCATGGTGTCAATAACCTATACGGGCTGTTATAGCACTAACATTCTTAATGAACATTATTTAAATATATATCAATATTACTTAGCCTAGGTCGCAAAAGACCATCAATGGCATTAAAGATTTGGACCTAGTCCATCACCTTTCTGACAGAGGGTCAAAACGTCGTATCTGTCTTTATTATATTAAAGAATTTAGGTAGCTTGAAAGCTTGCCATAGGAATATCAGAAGAGAGTGATTCCTATTTAGATATAAAATATCCATCTAAGGCTTGTTGGAGCATTTTCTAAAGTATTATCGGCCAATTTCTATCTCGTATTAAATGACCGAAGTCCTATTAAGACGGAGACAACAGTTCTCAACAATGATCGTTCATTATTGAATCACATGCGTCATCATCAAATAAATTTCTGCATAAACTGCTTGATAAGGAAGAGTACCTGCTATATAGTTATCCTTCTGCACCATCTCCTGTCGTTCATTCGGAAGACTCATGCGTTTGTTTTCCTGGCCTCTCCAGGCTTCTTTATAAGCTTTGGGCAGTTGGTCTTAATGTGCCCTTCCTCGTTACAATTGTAGCATGTGGCGTTCTTTATCCCCTTGCAATCTAAGGTTTTGTGACCCTTGGTCTTGCAAATTCCACACAATTTAGCGCGTGGGTCTATTGTACATTTTCCAAAATGCTGCTTTTTGCAGTTATTGCATTTGGGTCTATTATCAGACTGACTCGAGTTCTTCCTAAACTCGGAATCCTTCCCGCGCTCCGAGTTTCCCTTTTTCTTTTTGTTAAAATGATGAGAGTTTTCCTCCTCTCTTTCTCTTCTTTCCTTGCCAGAAGCCTTAACAGACTTAATTCTGATTACGTCTAAGGTGAGAGATAAGGATAAGTCCACCGCGGACCTATATGTGGTTGGCCTAGATGCTTTAACATTCCCTTTTATCTCTGGTGCTAGGCCTCCAATGAAACGCGCTATGCGTTTAGGTTCAGGGGTGACTAGATAAGGAACTAGGCGGGACATAGTGTTGAAACTTGTCACATATGCCTGACAATTCAAATTTTCCATGACCAAAGTCAAGAAGTCCGTTTCTATCTTTTCTACTTCATGTTGAGGGCAATAGTTTTCCTTGACTAATGCAACAAATTGACCCCAAGATAAGTTGTAGAGTAGAACTTTCCCCGTGGCTTGGAGCAATGATCTCCACCATGCCAACGCTTCTCCTTTAAATGATTGTGAAACAAATTTCACAACATCTTGCTTCGCACAACCGCTGATGTCAACAACAGCGTCCATCTCATCGAGCCATGTCATGCAATCAATGGCCCCTTCTTCTCCTGTAAAGTCTCTGGGCTTGCAGGAGACAAAATATTTATATGAACAGGTCTTAACTGGTGCCTCTTGATGAAACACAACTTGTCTAGACGGAATACTCCTTTGATTTGACAAGTCATGAACATCGTCCTCCCTTGACTCATGTGTTTTAAGAGGGGGCTTACAACTAGCCGCATATAGAGTCTTGGAGTGGGTATCGTTTGACTCATCATACTGCCGATCAAGTGCTCGAGTAACAGCATAATCTATTATTGCCTGTAGTTCTGCTCCAGTTACATTAATTCTGGTAGTATCATTGCTCTCCTTCAAGTGACTGTTAACTTCATCTAAACCAGCCATGTAGCTTGATGTCTACATAAAGATTGACAATGATTTATTCAAAGGTTATTATGGAATCATCATTTTTGACGATTCATCAACCATGGTAATATAAACCATATTGGTTAATTTGTTGGTTATATTTAATTTGTATTTTCATTATAATTTATCCTAGTTATAAAACATTAAGGATGTTAAAGTGGCGCATAAGGCCTAGTCACAAGGACAGTTCTAAATTTTGTAAGCCATGATTTCAGAGAATCGAGGCATTAAGGTTTGAATCACGTTCATTACCTTCTCTTGACAGGGAGTTGTAGACTTCAACTGTCTTTTGTCTTTTAGGACAATAGATATAGCCCGTGGGCATTTCCCTTCTGAGGGATGGTTATAATTTGATCATCTTCTCAGATGCTATTAGTTGAGATCATATGGATCCTACCGACTATTATGCTTGGACCTGGTCCAACACTTTTAGACAGGAGGTCAAAGACCACCACTGTCGTTGTCTTATCGGACAACAAGTTTAGCCCGTAGGCACTTCATCACTATCGGACGTTTATAATGTGATCATCTTATAGGATGACACAACCATGATTTCTAAATCACTAGGCTAGATAAAAACAAAAAAAAAAAAAAAAAAAAAAAAAAAAAAAATTTGGAAGAATCCAATATAAGGATGACTGTTGTGATTTTATCGAATCACATTTGTCAGGAGTGCTAACACGTTTTTAGGTGTTAACAAGGATTTGAATCTCTTGAGTAGGTTTCACCATCCTGGCCGCGTAGGCTAGGTTTCACCTTTAAGATTCTCTTTAAAATGCCTACTGGCAGGGAAGGAAGGATATTTATTTTATTCAGGATTTTTATCATAAATCCTAATTTATAAGTTAATAATAGCACAATGGCCTAGTCGCGTAGACAAGTTTAATTTATGAGCCGTGATCGTCTGGGATCGAGGCATTTAGTAATAGCACAAAAGGCTTAGTCACGTGGACAAGTTTAATTAATCCATTATATGAAAACAAAAGTACAGAGTTGCCCTAAGCGGGTCTTTGAAGGGATAATGTGTCCTCGAAGGGACTGAAAGATAAATATGTCCTTATAAGGACTAATAAGGAAACGATCTTCAGTAAAAGGAGTTTATTCTTCATTTTATTTCTGAATGCATTCTCCTTGGATGCTCGTTTCATTCTAGCCGCGGTACGAAGCTCAGCATCTCAGGGCTCCGGGTGTGGAGAACTCCTATTATGGCTTCTTCGCTTGGCGACGTATCCAATAAAAATTTGGAAGTAAAATTTCCAGATTAGGATTGAGAATATTCCTATGTTAAGTCTAGACTCAGGAGTTTAGATATGTGCAATTGTGTAACTGAGATTAAACACAAAAGGCTAGTGTTTAATTCACTCAGTGTTGGCTCTGATACCAACCTGTCACACCCCAAATTTCCACGTGTCACCGGTGGGCCCGGTGGGGGAGTATCGTGACGTGGTTGGCAACATAATAGTCAAACAACACAATATAATAATGCACAGCGGAAGCAAAAGATAATTATTATTATTACATTCCGAATATAAGTAATGTCAAAGTATTACAACGGAAGGTAAAGGATCCACAGGCGGATCAAACAAAAGATACTAAAACTGTTCAACAGACTTCAGGCATCTAGAACTTGCAAGATTCCCTAATGACACCCTGAGCTCCCAGCCAATTATGCGTAGTACCTGTCACTTAACCTTTTGGAAAATACGTCAGTTTACACTGGTAAATACAATTAACTGACTCATTTTGGAAAAAGAGTTTGAAAAGTGATTTGAGTGCAAACGGCACAAAATATCTTGACATATTGATTAAAATGCACAGAGGCAAAATCAATCTTTTATACTTGGGACAATTTTATTAATAAAAATCTTGTATCCGATTTACATGGTTGTCCAACATTTAGGGCCGGTGATTATACAATACAAGCCGGACAAGATTAATCGACACACCACAAATATAATCTCACAAGAAGATACCCTTACGAGTGAGTATACGTTATACATATGCAACAGGAGGTGTTATGTCTACACCTTGTGCTTACGTCGTGGCCATTCACTTTTTAAAATGAGCCAAGGATATCCAGGACATGGTCATTAACCCCCAATGTTATTTGTTATCAATCAATACAGATTAAAACGGGATTATGCAATTTAATCATCTCCGATTAAAAGGTTTCTACACCCGACCAAGCGGTATTTTTATAATACCGTATCCCAAGCCCGTATAAGGGAAAATAAGTTAAAAGTATTTACCTGAGCTAGCAATGCAATTTACACTCAGCCGTATATCTTAATCAGCAAGCACAAGTACTTCTACTGGGGCTCTTAATCTGGAACGAAGGTTTTATTAACCTATTAGATTCCTAACGGGTCTTATTTAAGTCGTAATTTAGACCGGTTAGTTTTAAGAAAGGTTTACGGTTCAAACGCATGATTAAGCGAAGACCGGAATAGAATGTGATTTAGACCCGACAAGTTCGAAGACTTGTATAATATGGGTAAACTAAACACATTCTGGATTTTGAGATAAAAAGGATAAGGTTTGACCCGTTTCGGCTAATTTATGCAAACTAGTTACATAAACCGAACCGAACGCGCCGGAGGCGTAACGGGTAACCATAAGAGTCGCGAACAGGTTTCCTAAGTTAATATGCTTTAAATATGTTGTGATATCATTATGATATCTTCCATAATGCCCAAAACGAGTTTAATCATTAATTATGCCCCGTAGGGTATTTTGGTCATTTTAGAGATTATAAAAGGGATTTAACGTAACCCCGATGTTCGGGACTGAAGTAATCAGTAAACAACTTATTTTTAACAGATTATATTAGTTGGTAATAATCCTTATGTGTCAAAATGGTTTTAAGCCTAAACTACGCGTATAAACCCGTTTTAAGCGACGTACGATAAAAAAATACGATTCTGGGTTTTCTGATTAGTTAAACAGGCTCAAAACATTACATTTATTATTTAAAATCAGTAGCAATTGGATTCGCGTCAAAATTCCTTGTAGAAATCATTTTATGACCGAAAAGGGTAAATTCGGTATTAACCGAATTAAGGCGATAAGCATAGCTTAAGACCAGTTTAAAAATAATTAAAAACCTTCAAAAGTCCCAAAATATTATTTAACATCAGTGGGGAAAAGGTTTGGTGCCGAAAATCGGGTTTAGATAGGCTATGCGCTAATCGCGCCGTTTAATTAATAAAAAGTCTACCGTTTACGCTAATGCGCATATCTCCTAATCTAGACCTCCGATTGACGTGAAAATTTACGTACATGTTTAATAATCAGTAACTAAGATTATTGTACTTCCACATTTTCAAAATTCTCGTTGTATGGTCATAAGGGCATTATGGTCATTATTTAAGCACTTAACGGAAATGCGCGAACGAATCGGATAATCAACGGAACAGGTTCAGAGACCTATACTATCATGTAACCCAACCCTAATGAAACACTAAGGCAATACCGAATCAATTTAAAACGGGTCAGAACCGAAGTTAAAGCAAAAGTCAAGGTTTTGCGCCTTTCGGTTCCGAACCGGGTTTAAACGGAAATTTGTCGAGTCGGACAAGCGTAGACAAGTTTTTTATACTTATTACCATGTTATATTAAAGTTAAAACAGGTTACACGCCTCTCGGATTGCTAATAGTGCATTAAATCATATTTGACGTTTCTGTTGACTTTTTCGGTCAACATTTGACTCGACAAACGACCTAGATAGGTCTGGAATCAGAACTTGCCATTATAAGGTTTTAATACCCACATAATTACCTATCTAACGGTACTATTAATTCGAGATACGACTGAGCTATCGTTACTTAATCACGAAGTCAATCGTTAAGTACGATATATTGACTTTTAAACTAATTATAAAGCAAAACTGAATTTAGAAGGGTTAGGCAACTTACAAGGTGATTAATGGTCGACTAGAGATGATTAGAAAGACTTGGGATCAGCTCTTGTGCTTCACAAATGCTCAGAAGATGAATGGTGAATGTTTGCAAGTTAGTGGGTCTTATATAGTGCCTTCAATCACCATAACTTGTTGACAAGTATGTCTATGATCCACCACAAATGATAAACACATGTCCCTAGTGTTCTAGAGAAGTTTAGGGGTCACCCACAAGTGAGGAAAACCGGCAAGATTGGTTAAAATCGCGCATGACAGGCTGCTGTTAGTTTTCTGGTGCTGGGGGACTGCTTGCGCATCGTAGGGCCTTCTTGGCTACGATGCGCAGGGCTTCTGATCAGCCATTATCTTTTCCATTTGTTGCATAAGTGACTCTTGGCCCTTCCGAAAGGTCAAGTAAGCTTATATTTTGCAATTTGACCCCTTATTATTTACCCATAAGGGCTTTAGGACTTATACCCACTTTGCCAAGTCCCTGGGCACTTTCGGTTAACCCGAAAAGTCATAACTTTCAACGTTAACGCTTTTAACCCTTTTAAACGAATTTGATCACAACTTGCTCATACGATAACGAAACTTTATGAAATTTATATCGTGCATTCTAGTGAGCATACTTAACCGCTACAAAGCTTCGGGTTTGCTAAAAGGTCACCCAGAGGTATAACTTTAACATGTTGACACATTTAACCCTTGTGGTTTGAAATCTCTCACTTTTAGCTTCGTATGATCCATAATTTATCCGTCTAAGGGTATAAACATCATGTAGGGTTATTATAAAGTATATTTATCCATTGTTGACATTTTGAACCCTTATTTTCACGTACTTTCTATGTTTGTCAACTTTAGTCCCTCTAAAGTATACTTTCTCACGTTCAAGATTATGACACGTGTCAACACCTTATAAGACGTGAATTTTCGAGGTGTTACATAAGTTGTGTTATATATTTATATATTAATAAAAATCAGTGTTTACAATTTTTTTTATAAATTCATATTTTTTTTCTAAGGGAGGCAGTTGAAAATTTTCAAGGGGCGCGGTCGGGATTTTCGACATAAAATAACACTATTTTTTTTTCAAGGGGTGCACCCGACCACCCACGGCTTGGGGTAGGTCTGCCCCTGGTTCAAATCATGTTTTGTTTTCAAGGGGTTATATGCTAACGGTTATGTTTGATAAATTATTTTGTTAAATGTGAATGAGTTGAGAAGCAAACACTCAAATACTCAATCACGAGGAGGAACTAAGAAGCAAAAATCCCACATGGAACAAACATGGTTGTTGCATAATGCATACTTTGGTTCAAGTCAACATATTCTATTTCAATTGAATTATATAGTTGATTTGAACTGGATGATACATGATGATGATAAGAAAAGGCGAAAAGGTTTTCCTCGAGATATGGTTGTACCATTTCGAGAAAGGATGAAGCTATACGTGTCGTTTTGTAAACCTAGATGACCATCAATTAAGTGCACACGAGAGGAAGATTATTAACGCTTACAGATATGCTTTCACACCCTCGAAATAGACTATACCAAGTGTTGGTCGTGGGTCAGGAACGTTTAAGCGAGATTCAAAGCGTTTTCAAGGTTTAATTCTACATATTAATATAAAATCACAAACTAATAGCAGTTTGATGGATAAAGTATACTAACTTGTGTCAAGTTTGATACATTTTCTTGCATCCACTAAGTTTTTATTATGCCTATATTTGTAAGCATTTTATATAATATTATTTGTTTTGTTACATGCGGCATGCCATTTCATTTTAGTTGTTTAACATACATGTCAGCACATATGGCATATAATACGAAAACTTAAAAAACGATTGTTTCTATGTGTAGAAAAAATTAAATACCTTCGATAACAAACCTTAAATAAAGTATTAATACTAATTCTTTTGTATGCAATTTAGTGATTTACCTTTATAAAGCTGCTATTTATACCTACTTAACATCATTTTGAGAGCATATTAAAGTTTATACTACAGTTACCAGAACATAAATGGTTCTATGGTGTAGTGGTTAGCACTCTGGACTTTGAATCCAGCGACCTGGGTTCGACTCCCGGTAGGACCTTATTTTTCTTTTCCTTTTTTTATTTGTAAGTTTCTGTGTAAATATTACAAGTTAGATGACCAGATTTAAAATCTAAAAAAATAGTAAACAAAAGTTAGGAACGTTATTATGACCAAGCTCAATGAACATGACCCCAAGCAACGAATCGGTCTTAGGTTTGTTCTAACGCGTGCAAAAGAGGCACATGTTGAATCAGGGCCGGCCCGTTAGGCTTATCAACTTAGGCTAAGAACTAGAGCCACCAAAAACAAGGGCCTCTATTTTTCCTTCTTTTCATATATTAAGACTTGTTTTTAGCACGTTCAAACACCGTTTTTAGGCCCTTGATTTAGGATTTTAGTCAGGAGTCCACATTCTCCGCACACGCCTCATTCTAGAATCCAAAAGCAACGCCGCAATACACCAACCGTCATTACTTGCGCCGTCTTTTGAGTAAACAATGTGAAATTGATTGCGGATTGTGCGAAATTAGGGCCAAAATTAGGAAAAATCATCGTTATGGTTAATCAATGTCTCAAATCTCAATCTCAATAGGGCCCTGACTTTGTTACACATCACGATCTTAGAATATATATATCAAATTATAAAAATGCAACTAAGGATTGTTTAAGACCTGTTATAGGCACATTTGTATATATCAACCGCCTACAATGCAAACAAATGTAACTTTTGATTAAAGTATCATGACCAACCTGTTGAAAAGCCTCATAAGGCTAACACATTTGGTATTTACGAACAACAATCGAGTGCAAATTCCCTCATCTGAAACTACTTCACACAGAAAATATAACCATGAAGTGATAGAGATTAGTTTCTTAATGTTTATACTCTCCAAATTTGGGGATTGTTAAAAAAAACTAATGGACATTAGCTAAATTCACATACGAGTCCTATGTGGGATATGACACGGTGGGACACGAGGAAGATAGAAGAGAGTAAGGGGACGTATAGATCCCACAGTAAAGTCAGGGCCGGCCTGTTAGACTTTCCACCTTAGGCACTGGCCTAAGGCCTCCAACTTTTAGTAAGTTTTATATATTGTATATTTATTAGACCCGAAAAAAACAAAACTAAACCAATTATATTTTAAAGGAGCACAAATAAAAATTGTTTAGGAAGAAAGCCCACATTCAAGCCCGGGTAAACCAAGAGGGTTTTGTTACTAAATATGTTGAAAATGATAATTTTGAAAAAGGGTCTTCACTTCGTAGTTCACTTAGGGTCTTCAAAATCGTTGGAACGGCTCTGCAGTAAACTCTAGAGAAGAAAAAGAAGATGATTTAACATGCTTATGTTTTAAGAAAATGCAGGTCTAATCAAGGTAGAATTATTAGTTGTAAATTCAATTCCACATCAAAAAGAGAAAGTATCAAGGTAGAATTATTATTATTATTATTATTTTTGAACGGTCAACGAATCCTCTAAATGGGCTACTGGCGAAATTCACAACATCGGGATACACTCACCTCCGAACCGGGGAAAACCCTCACCTAGGGCAGAAGCCTATGAACACTCGCCCGAAGGCACGACAATGCAGTGAGGTAAAACCCGTTCAGTTCAAAGATCGAACTAGTGATCGCCGCCTACTCGCCTAGTCTCCCATGTGCCGTTGAAAACTAATAGGGGAAGCAGGAATTGAACCTGGGTCTTTTAGAAACCCAAGTCTCTCCCTTACCACTCCACCACAAGCTCATTGGCACTTGCATAATCAAGGTAGAATTATTAGTTGCAAATTCATCAAAAAGAGAAAGTAAGTGATGCTATGATGGTATGTTAAGGGAACCCATGTGGGTTTATATATGTTGGGCATTTGGGCTAAGTATTGGTCCCATAAGTTCTTATCAAGTGAAACCCAAGCTAAGGTTTATGTTACATCTGTCTAGTATCCGGACCAATTATTGGTCTTTTCATAGGGTGGGTGGGCTTATATGTTGGTATATGGGTTTAGAGGTGGACATAAAAAACTAACCCGACCCGACATGCATAAGGGTTGAACACGGTTAAACCCAATTTGAACCTCTCAAAACCCGGTTTCAACCCAATCAAACCTAATCTTTCCCCACTAAAAAAACCAGTTCTAACCCGACCCGGCTTCGCTAGATATGGTTCAAACTTTTGTCAACCCAACCCAACCCGGTTTCAACCCGAACCAGTTTGGGTCCAAAACCCGATTTGTGCACCTCTATCTAGTTCAAGTATTGTTAATATAAAGTCTAAATTAGAAAGGAGAAAGCAAATTTTGTCACAAGTCACAACTATATAAACTCCAAACACACGTGTGAACCATCATTCATACATCAACTATATCAAACTCATTTCTTTTACATCATAAAAAAGAAGTAACCAATAAAAAATAGTTAGGCTCTAAGTAGTGGGCTAACGCACCCTTTCAAATGGAGGGTTTTCATTGGCGTCCTTTTAAACCCGTTACAATTGACGTTAAACCACTACACTCAGCCTAACTATAACAAAAATAAATTACATAACCGGCCCGCCATCAGGGACAACACTATTCGAATTCGCGGCCCTAATCATCCCCACCGCCGAACCACCACCACCACCGCCACGTGTACGTCCCTTAATCCTCCTCAACTCCGCCACCACTTCTTTCGCATCGGGCCGATCATCTCTATCGGCCGCCACACACCGAAACGAAAGCTCCGCCACCGCCGCCACAGCACCACCATCCACCGTAGCTAACCTCGGATCAATCACCTCCGCCAACAACCCCATCTGAATCTTCCCCACCGCCATATCCGCCAACGTCATCTCCCTCTTATCCCTATTCACATCAACCGCTTTCATCCCGGTAACCAATTCCAATAATACTACTCCAAAACTATAAATATCACTCTTTTCAGTCAACCGGAACGACCGGTAATAATCCGGATCCAAGTACCCAGGAGTACCTTGCGGACCGGTCCACACACAACCCGGATCCAACAACCTTGATAACCCGAAATCCCCAACTTTAACACGCATATCCTTGTCCGCAAATATGTTGTTCGACGTAATGTCTCTATGAACAATCGGCGGAACAACCGAAAAATGAAGGTACTCGATCGCAACAGCGATCTGCAACGCGATATCCAGCCGCACGTGCCAGGGTAAACACGTTTTCCTGCGCACGTGCAGATGATCCGAAAGTGTTCCATTAGGCACATACTCGTACACAAGTAACAACCCTCTCGGGTCACTACAATACCCATGAAGTTTAACCAAATTCGGGTGGTTTAACGACGACAATATCAAGATCTCATTACAAAAAGACTTGGTTGAGACCGAATTCGAAGTGGGATTTTGTTTGTGTAAGAATTTAATAGCGAAAACTCTGGTTTCTTCAAAATGACCCACGAAAACCGACCCGAACCCGCCGTCACCGATTTTGTGAACCGGGTCGAAGTTGTTGGTTGCTTGTTGAAGCTCTTCAAAAGTGTAAACCGGTGGTAACAAGCTGGCAGACCGGTGCCTGTGGAGGTATAAAACAGCTGGATCTTGAACCGGGGATAGCTTT
>JARYGA010053352.1:0-28729 GCA_030545235.1 Helianthus tuberosus
TGTTTCTCCAATCCTCGTAGGGACTCAGCCCTGAAGTTCTCTTATTTCAATGCTTCAACCTGAGCATTTCGAATTTGTACAGGAAGACTAGAGTGAATGGTAGGCTGTAACGCACGTACACGCTTAGGTTTAGTTTCTTTTCAACTGAGGGCGTCAGCCACAACATTGGCTTTTCCCGGATGGTATCTAATTGCGCATTCGTAGTCGTTAAGGAGTTCGACCATCGACGCTGTCGCATGTTCAACTCCTTCTGATCGAAGATATGTTGGAGACTCTTGTGATCTGTGTAAATGGTGCACTTGGTACCGTACAAGTAATGTCTCCATATCTTAAGAGCAAACACCACTGCTCCCAACTCCAAGTTGTGAGTAGTGTAGTTCTTTTCGTGAACCTTGAGTTGGCGTGATGCATAAGCAATGACGTTCTCACGTTGCATCAACACACAACCAAGTCCCTGGATTGACGCGTCACAATAAACCACGAAATCGTCTGTGCCTTCAGGCAACGAGAGGATAGGTGCGCTACAAAGCTTCAACTTCAGCTGCTGGAATGCGGATTCCTGAGCATCACCCCAACGGTAGGTGATACCCTTCTGACTAAGGACAGTGAGAGGTTGCGTAATCTTTGGGAAATCCTTGATGAACCTTCTGTAGTAACCCGCCAAACCCAAGAATTGACGGATTTCAGTTGGAGTACGAGGTGCAGGCCAATTCCTGATTGAGTCAACCTTGGATGGATCGACATGAATCCCATCCTTATTTACCACGTGGCCTAGAAAATGGACTTCACGAAGCCAAAAGTCGCATTTCGAAAACTTAGCATAAGGCTATTCTGCTCGAAGAAGTTCCAAAATGAGTCGCAGGTGACGCTCGTGTTCCTCCTGACTCTTGGAGCGGATCAGGATGTCATCGATGAAACCAGGTGACATATTTGTCAGGTTAGACTAGATTCGAATGTCATGTCTGAGAATCCATATCGGTCGTATTAAGTTTAAAGAATAGTATATGTGGTATCATCGTATTCATGGCCTAATGCTCATCGAGTAATATTCGTATAGTGTGACTTGTCCAAGCGAGTGTCCACGAGGATTGTCGTTAGCTTCACAGAATCCCAAAAGTATATCGTGTATGGATGCAGAAACATAAGAAAGAGTAGTCGGGATCGATGAGTAAGCGTTTAAGAATCCACAGCAGGGGTTTACATAAGGTCGAAGGTATAGCTGGTCATACGCATGTTTGGTATAGTTATATCGTTGATCAAATATTGTTGTCACGGGGTTAAATCAATCAGAACAAGAATTCAGCATAGCAGCACGATTGTCGTACAAATGTGTAGTGTTAAGGTTCACTGGGACTTCCATCAAAAGTCGTTGGTCTCGCCCACATGCAAAGGAGGAACAATTCACCTAAATCCATGAACTTAGGTGTGTTTGATTCATCAAGTAAGCAACCAAATTAGGAGGAGTTCCTTGGGTCATGAGAATGAATCCAAAGTATGTCTGCGTAGTCATGAGGTTCCAAAGGAAAGACGTGAAAACGTGTTCAAGGGAGCTTGATCGTATCAACAATGCATCACCACCCTCAAGGTTTCAAGGAGTGATCACCAATGATCGAAGGTCGAGTCTTCCATATTCTCTAAGCTAGAGTGTGTTCGTCTCAGTATCTCAGCATGGAGTACCGAAAACGTAATGTCACTGGGGTATGAGAGTGATGGTTTGGTCTAAGTCAATGGTAGCAATTAAACAAAGCATTAATCGTCACCCAGGTGTTGGTACAAAGGCTAGTGAAAAGATTCCGCATATATATTTGGAAAGCTATCATGGAGTCAAAATACGACTCTTGTAGTGTAAGGTAGGTCAGGTAAACGTATAAATTATCGTGTTCGCCGGTGGGTTGAGTGATCCATATCTCCGTCCCCAAATGTCCTACAGACTATTTCACCAATAATGGCATTCATTCGCTAAGTTGGGCATACGAGAGAGCTAATCAAGTAGAATAAGAATAATCCATCCAACAGGGTAATAAGGTAGTCTTACGCTCGGTGAAAGATCGTGGTATGGTTGTTGGCGTTTCATCAAATCGGTTGCCAATCGAAGAAACAGGGGATTAATGAGGTTCATATGAAGAATCGAGTGAAAATAGGGGTCCAACAATAACCGAAGGATTCGTCCAGCTAATCTATCGTCTAGAAGTGATGTCCAGTAGTGGTGCATGGCGGCATGGCACAAAAGGAAAGTTCGTTGCATCGCGGACACGTGAGTGTATCACTTGTCCAAAACAGAGTTTGGTTGGATGGGTTGCGAGTTGCGAGTTGCAAAACGACAAACGCGTGTAACTCTAGCTGCTTCGTTTCTAGTAACGACGACCAGTGGAGATGAGGAGGTTCGTCAACAGGGATGTGTGGGTTTAGTTCTCCTAATCCTGAGTTCGTTGAGCCGGTTCTGGTCTACGTGGATGTTGACGTACAAACCGAATGTATGGAGGGTCAGATAGCGACGTCATGTCGTAATGAACGTACGAATAAATAGAACGCATAAACAGACATTGTAGCGGGGTGACGAGAGATCAGGAAAGAATTTGACCATCACTTACCAAATTTCAAGTAAACAATTGTGTGTCACAAAGAACGCAGTAGGGCTAATAGACAGTATGCTACTACTCTAAATAATCATACCATAAACAGCACATTACACAAAAGTAAGCTAGCAAGTAGGCAATATAAACTCACATCATACCACCAACAGTGTTGAGCCTTACACGTGGAGCGAAGTGTCGTTGTGGATCGTAGAGCACTGAACAGGTTATAGTCTTGTTTTTATCAAAAAGCTTTTCCCTTTTTAAAACCAAGTTCACTATAACCAATGGCTCTGATACCAATCTGTCACACCCTAAATTCCACAAGCGGGGTATCACCGCAGGGAGCGTGACATGACCAGGATCAAGCCACCAATCATATTGAACATTATAATTAAGTAAATAAAACCCAACACCATCAATATGATTAGTGTCACACAATTAGGTAGAGTTAAGTTATCAGCGGAAGCATTACGTTCAAAACCATGATATAAGTTAACAAGTTCATAAAGTTTAACATGAATACCCCACAATTCATGTCCCACAACGACTCCTTCTCCAATGCAAGCTCCTGCTAAGTACCTAACGACCTGCAAGGCATATAGTAACGAATCAACACCAAAGTTGAGCGAGTTCACAGTTAGATGTTCGTTTTAAGTTGTTTCAAAAACATAGGTTTCCTTTAGCTGGCTTACTTGCCGTGGGGGTTACCCCGTAGTTGAAAAAAAAAACATGATTAACCCTTCCCTTTTACTCTGGCTCCCAGCCATGGGGGCTACCCCATGAATTTTCTACTAGACCCGTTACCATATCGACCACTGACTGTAGACATGTTTATGTGCCCTGCGTCAATGTCTATCATCATTAACTAAGTGCCCAGATCCATTAGTCCACTCCCGTCCTCTGTGGCATGGTGTGAGGCTTGTCAAACCTTATAGCGCTATTTAACTAATGACCCGTTCGTCATTGGCCCGGTGATTAAGTCGATATAAAAATAAGGGACTTCATGATAGAGTTTTGTCTAGTAAGTTAAAGGTTGTCCTACCCAAGGAGGACCGAGGTACATATTCTACCCAAGGAGAATATGTAGGTTTCATTTTAGTTCCTTAACCCATTCCCAAACCACCAGGAATCCCATGCCTTGTAGAAAGTGTGAACTCACCTTAGGATAGCTCGGCAGATACACAAAAGGTCAATCAAGCTGCTAGTGGTCAACCACGTCCTAACATGGTTACCATACAAGTCAGGTCTAGGTTCAAGTAGTGCACGTAGGTTTACACATAAGCTAACAAGTTACAACACATAGTGAGCATGGAAAACACATCGATCATATTAACAGTAGCATACAGTTCACATAGACATAACCCAAACTTGTGCGACTCGAGTGATTGGGCTGTTATAGTTGCGCAAGCCCAATCCTCTTGTGCGATCCAAAAGATGAAGTCCAAAAGATATCCGGCCCAACCTGTTGTGCGTCTAGCACAATCTTGTGCGACTCACAATGGGTTGTGCGACTCAGAAACATACCCGGCCCAAAACATGCAACCTAATACTCATTCGGCCCAAACAATAAAACAAACACTTAATCTTGTACGGTCCAAGTGGACTTGTGCGACTCAGACAACTTGTGCGATGGACATTTTGGGCTGTTTGGCCCAACAACATATTATAGCCTAAACCTTTGTGTGGCCCAAGACTTGTTCGATCGACACCGCCTTGTGCGATCCACATGTCTTGTGCGATCATGCAATTTCTAAGTTTTACGGTGTGCCTAAACAGTTGTACCTTATGACTTGTGTGACTGGCTTGTGCGACCAGTCCCTTGTGCGCTTGGCCTTGGGCGACTGAACTAGCTTGTGCGACTAGATCTTGTGCGATTAGTTATTTATTTTCCATAAATCATGCAATCAATTTTTAATTCATTTAAAGTCGATAACTTCCACAATCAATCCAGATCCTATTCTTGGTAACTCATAACAGGAATCAACCTCAATCAACATCTAGCAATTCATTCATACGGATCAAACAGTTTATCTTCATATGAACCCTAATAAACATCAAATCATTAACGGCAATTTACAACACTCAAAATAGATCAAACCAAGTCAATCACCAAGACCATTCTTATAAACCCTAATTGCCCTCGAGCCAACACTAAAAGCAAACAACATGTTCTACACATAACTCGGATCAAACAGAAACTTCATGTCATCAAACTTTTAAACATTAACATTATAATTAACCAATCGATCGGATCAAACCCGTCAACCCTAGAGCATATGATTCTTAACAAGTACATATCTTTATAACATCCCTATGTTGTCAATCATCATCTATTATTTATTTTAGTTATATCAAATCAACGGATCATAGGATGTTCATCAAGACTTGTATATAAACATGTGACACTAACATCTAACATCATGCAAGAACATAATCAACATACATCGATGATCACAAGCAATACATAGGGTGAGTTTCATCATGGATATAGTACTAACCGGTTCGAGTAGTGGAACAAGGAAGGCTTCCAGAGAGGAGGATGGCCGTCGGCTTTGAAGAAGAGCAGGGAGAATAGGGTTTGTGTGTTTTAGTGTTTTGCAAATAATGAGAATCAAAATCCCTCAATAGGTGCTTGTATGTGTATATAAGAGGAGTGGGCCGAACCCCTCGTTGGGCTGCCCTTGGTTTCGAGTTCAATGGGAGTAGGCCTAGAGTTTGTGACAAGAGGCGAAGTGTACGGCCCAAACAAGTTTGTGTAATCGGCCTCCTATTGTGCGACTAATTTTATGTTGTGCAAACAAGGATACATATTCACATTACAATTTCATAACACGTAACATATTCAACACATAACATTCCATTGCAAACAATCACACTAGTTATTCACGTAACGCACATACAGGTTACATCAAAGTACAACGAAAGGTCCTGAAATACAAGTTGTCACATCATCCCCGAGTTGAAAGAAATTTCGTCCCGAAATTTAGCACGTAGCTACTGAGGAAGCTAGTTAGGTTGCGTGGTTTCCTAGTTTTCCTGGGGTGTCACATGAATGATCTTGTCTATTGTTTCTTGTACTATCTCAGGTCCAGATAGTTGCCTTTCTCCAATTTCTGCCCAACAGACAGGCGTTCGGTACTTTCGTCCATAAAGTGCTTTGAATGGTGCAGCATTGATACTTGTGTGATAACTTTTATTATAAGAAAATTCTATTAACGGTAAGTGATCGTCCCAATTACCTTCGAAATCAATTACACAAGCTCTAAGCATCTCTTCGAGTGTCTGAATTGTCCTTTCGCTTTGTCCGCCCGTTTGAGGATGATAAGAGGTGCTTAGATTCAACTTGGTTCCCATTGCTTTTTGGAAACTTGTCCAAAAATGAGAGGTAAAGCGACTATATCTGTCAGAAACAATTGATAGAGGAATTCCATGTAATGAAACTATTTCATTTACATATAATTTAGCTAATTGTTCCATACTAAAGGTTTCCTTCATGGGTAGGAAATGAGCTGACTTAGTTAGCCTGTCTACAATCACCCAGATTGTATCATTACCTTTTCTTGTTTTGGGTAATTTAGTAACAAAATCTATTGTTATCAATTCCCATTTCCATACAGGCATTTCTAACTGTTGTAACAAACCTGAAGGTTTCTGATATTCAGCTTTGACTTGTGAACAGGTTAAACACTTTGCAACATATGCTGCTATATCCTTTTTCATTCCTATCCACCAAAAATTCTTTCTTAAATCCTGATACATCTTATCACTTCCAAGATGCATCGTATACTTAGACTTATGGGCTTCTTCTAATATATGGTGATGTAGGTTTCCTAATTTAGGTATCCACATTATTTTCTTATGGAATCTCCAAATTCCATCTGTTCCTTGTTCTAATTCCTTAATCATTCCTTTTAATCTTCTAGTATCATCCTTGATTACTGATTCTTGTGCCTTTCGAATTTGTTCATTTAAATCTATTTGCAGATTTAACTTAAGAGAACGTACTCTTTTTGGTTTTTCGTGATACTTTCGACTTAAAGCATCAGCTACTACATTTGCCTTTCCTGCATGGTACTGGATGTTGCAATCATAATCACTAAGTATCTCCATCCAGCGCCTTTGTCTCATATTCAACTCCTTTTGCCCGAAAACATACCTTAAACTCTTGTGGTCGGTGAAAATGGTAAACTTACTATCGTAAAGGTAATGTCTCCAAATTTTAAGGGCAAAAATTATGGATCCTAATTCTATATCATGGGTTGAATAATTTTCTTCATGATTCTTAAGTTGTCTAGAGGCGTAAGCTATAACCTTTTGACGTTGCATTAGCACACATCTATAACCTAACTTAGAAGCATCACAATAGACTACAAAGTCTTTAGTTCCTTCTGGTAACGCTAGTATGGGTGCATGGGTTAATCTTTGCTTAAGAATTCTAAAGGCTTCTTCTTGTTTTAGTCCCCATTCAAACTTAACAGATTTACAAGTTAGCTTAGTTAAGGGAATGGCTATTCTAGAGAAATCTCGAATAAATCTTCTATAATAATCGGCCAATACTAAGAAACTTCTAATCTCGGTTGGTGACTCAGGGGTTTTCCATTTGGTAATTGCCTCGATCTTGGTGGGATCTACATGAATTCCTTCATGATTGACTAAATGTCCAAGAAATTGTACCTGTTCTAAACAAAACTCACACTTTGAAAACTTAGCATAAAGCTTTTCTTTTCTCAATAAACTTAGAAGTGCGTGCAGTTGCGCTGCATGTTCCTCTTTGTTATTAGAATAAATAAGAATATCATCTATAAAGACAATTATGAATTTATTCAAATATGGCTTACATATTCGGTTCATCATGTCCATAAATGCAGCTGGGGCATTGGTTAAACCAAATAGCATGACAGTAAATTCATAATGGCCATACCTTGTCCTGAAAGCGGTCTTAGGAATGTCCTCTTCCTGTACCTTTAATTGATGATATCCTGACCGTAAATCGATTTTAGAGAAAAATCGTGCTCCTTGTAATTGATCGAACAGATCATCGATTCTTGGTAATGGATACCGATTCTTAATCGTGACCTTGTTCAATTCACGGTAGTCAATGCACATAAGCATTGATCCGTCCTTCTTTTTAACGAATAAAATCGGTGCTCCCCATGGCGATGAGCTTGGCTGTATGAATCCCTTTTTCCAATAATTCATCTAACTGTATCTTCAGTTCCTGCATTTCGGCGGGTGCCAAACGGTAAGGTGCTTTGGCAATTGGTGTTGTTCCTGGTATCAAATGGATTCTGAATTCAACTTCTCTATCTGGAGGTTGCCATGGTGATTCTTCTAGAAATACATCTGAAAAACTGGGATACTACTGGAATATCCTTTAATTCTTTTCCTTTAGTGTTAGTGATTATGGAAATCAAATAAACTAATGATCCTTTTCTTATATAACTTGCTGTTTTCATCACATAGATGAACTTTGTGGATCTAGAGGGTTTATTTCCTTTAATTGTGATCTTTTCACCCTTTGGTGAATTTACTTGGATTGAATTTTGATCACATAAAATACTGGCTTTATTAGCTATTAACCAATCCATTCCTAATACAACATCAAATCCTGCTAGATTCATTGGGTAAAGGTTTGCAATAAATTTATGATTTAGAATTTCTATTCTTGCTCCCTGCAAGATTTCAGAAATCTTAATGGTTTCTCCATTTGCTGTCTCTACTAGACATTCTTGTGGAAGTTTAGTTAATGGTTGATTATGAAGTTTGCAAAATGAAGTATTAATAAAACTTTGGTTCGCACCAGAGTCAAATAATACTTTAGCAAAAACATCAGTAACTAAAAACGTACCGGCGATCACATCCGGGATCATCTTTGCTTCTTCTGCAGTCAGAACAAATGCTCTAGCATTTTTAGTATTCTTGGTGTTCGTGGCTGGAACTAGTTTTGGACAGTTCGGCTTGATATGACCTTGTTCTCCACAGTTGTAGCATATCCTGTTGTTAGGCTTCTTCCTGCAGTCTTCCTCCTTGTGTCCAGATATTTTGCAGAAGTTACAGAATATGGAGCATCTTCCGGAATGCTTCCTTTTGCAATACTTGCAATAAGGTGCAGAGGTAGAACCTACATTTTTCCCACGGTTAGAATTTCCAGAACGGAATTCTTGGGTAAGCTTCTGGGCTAGGTTCCTTTTCTGATCCTCTTCTCGTGTATGGACTAACTCATCAGTCAAGGTGTTTGCTAGTTCTACAGCTTCTTCTATGGTTTGAGGTCTAGCTGCCTTGATTACATGCCTAATTTCACTGATTAATCCCCAGATATAACGGGAGATTAATAATGGTTCAGGTGATGCAAGGGTTGGCACTATTCGAGCATATTCAAAGAATAATATAGTATAACCCTTACTATCTACTCCAGTCATCCTAAGGTTTAGGAACTTATTGGCTATCTGTTCCTTTTCATTAGGAGGGCAGAATTTCCTTTCTACCATGTTTTTAAATTCCTCCCATTTCATATTGTATGTTCTATCACTTCCCCTAGACTGGAGGTTAGTGTTCCACCATTCTAAGGCTGAGTTCTTAAACAGATTGGAAGCAAACATTATCTTATCCTCTTCCACGCATTTGCTTATTCTTAAGACTGCCTCAGTCTTTTCTATCCAGTATAGAGATGTAACAGCCCATTCATTGCCCGAGAATTCCATTGGTTTACAAGACCAGAATTCTTTATAAAAACAACCATAAGACATGGTTCTTCTTCTTTTGGGAATGGGCACTTGAAGTATGGGTCCATTGTTTACGCTGTGTTCAGGTTAAGAGGGTCGTTTACTATCACTTTTACTTTTATTTTCTGCTTCCTTAACCTTTTTGATAATATATGGCATCACATCTATTATCCCTTGTGCCACTATGTGTTGCATGGCACTGTTATCTACTTGGTTTCCATTATTGTTGTTGTTCGGGTTATCGTTATCCGGGTTATTGTTTCTCTAGTTATCATTATTCTGGTTTTCCTGGTTCACTTCGTTGTCCATCGGAATTTTAAACATTTGCCAATTATTAATATCACAAAATAATATTTAAGGCAAACAATCATTCAACACACATCTTGGTCAAAAACGTCGAGCATTGCGACTTACTCTTTCTTATATATTATACATCTAATACGAACTAAAACTGGAATTTAAAATTACAATACTAATAAGCGTCACTAACCACAAAGTGGTCTATACTACAACATATATTATTATTATTATCACCGTCACTGATATGGGTTCATCCAGAACTCCATATTACGCTCGTCGTACTTCCAGACAAGTCGTTCTCCAACCTGTCTCATCCTCTCGCTACTTTCTAAAATCTATTCTCTGAAAGTTCGGAGCTCTTGCACATTTTCTGCACTCATTGGGGGTGCAGGTGCTGGTACTGGGGCATGGGTTCTTCCTGGGGGTACGGATTCTCTAAGATTTCCATAATGTATTCATCGTTATCGTAGTAGGGATCTAGAGGGTCCAGACCTGGGTAGGCTGCTAGGTTCGGCATGGGTCCGTCGGTTAGGTGGTAGCGTTGCACATAATCCCTATGATCATCAAACCACGGGTTGTAGTCTGGGTCTAAGGGATTGGGGGCTGGTATCCTAGATATCTCCTCTGGGTTGAAATCATGCATTTGAATTTGGTTTTCTGGGTTGTTTTCTATCTCCATCGGCTGCGTGGGAAACAAGGGTAATGGTTGTGGGGCTATATGTTGCTCCAGGTTTGGGTCGGCAGCTGTGGTTGCTAGGATATGAAAATTAGCTAAACTCCTATTAAGCATATCCTATGTGTGGGCATCTGTCTCTCTCTTAGCGGCTGCTAGGACTCGCTGCTGTTGCAACTTTCTCATTCTCTTCCTACGCTCGTGTGCTCCCCTACTGAACCATCCTCTCTTTTTCTGAGGGAATGGCTCTTCAGACTGAGCCTTTAACACGAATATCCCATCTTCATTGTCAGCTGAATACCCTGAGAGGGCAGGTTGTGAAGAGGTGCCTTCGCTCCTAGGTGAGCCAGACAACTGACGATAAGCGTCGGAGGGTCCTTGATCGCTCATACTATAAACTAACAAATAGTCAAATAACACACAACAATAAAATACAGATATGCACGTATTTCCGTAATTAATTTCCTAACAATTTGAATAATATCTTGGTGTCAGCTGAACACTTCTGTGGCTGAATCAGTGGCTTAGCTCTGATACCACCTTCTGTCGCAACCCCCGTCCCCTATCTGTCCCGGGAACGGGCGGCCGCGAGACCAGTTTTGTGGTATCGGAGTTTATCATTTGGCAGCGGAAATTACATCAGGACCGTAGTTAGGAAATATTTTGTCAGAGTAAATACCACACTTTATATATATATATATTGGGATAAAACCCAAGTTTCATTACAAACTGTTTTATAGAAATAAATCCCATTTTATTGAAATAAAACATCTTCTTTTATTTAGGTAACTTTTATAGCCACTTTTTCAAAGCCTTCAGTGCTATCCAGCAGGCAGAATTCTAGTTGGCTTTCACATTTTGTTACCTGAAATGCGTTTAAAAACATTTTGCAAGTGGGAAATACTGGTGAGTGAATCTCAGTTTAATGAAGAAGAGTTTTATCCTTTAATAGTATTGAGAGCGATTACAATATTTATTTCTACACAATTACTCATTCAGTACTGTCAATCCTGACTAGTGGGTCATATTACACATTGGCTAACTTTTTGTCCAATGGTAACGTGTTCCACATTTTGTATACAAAACCCCAACATACCGGCAGTAATTGAAGAACTACAAAGACTCAATCGCTGCTTAATCGCATTGTAAAATATTTAAGGTTTTGTAAAAACAGTTTACAAAAAGGAGATTACTCACATTGCTGACTTAGGGTTTCCTTTAAAAGTTTCCTGGTGATTATCTATTAATTACACAAATGTACATGTGTTAGTATAATAACCCAATATTTACATTAGTAATACACTCCTCGAGACGGCATTCCAATTACTACATCGGGCAGAACCACGACAGCCATTACGGAACCCTGGATCAATCGGGTAGCGTATCTAATACGTAACCGGGGTTATAATACTTACAACAGGGCAGAACTTCGTTAATTAGGGGGTATTTTGCCTACTATTATAATTTCTATTCAGAATATTGAGAGAGATCGAGAGAGATTGAGCGAATTGAAACTGAAGGCCGAAGGTCTCTATTTATAGGTGACCCTTCGACTTCCCTCGCGGCCCGTGTAAGACGTAGCCAAGGGCTACGCGGCCCGCGTAGTAGGGGTAGTAGGACCTAGCTTGGCCTGGTCATGGGGTAGCTTCGACAAATGGCGTGACACGTGCAGCACCGGGTGCAGCCTGATCTCTCATCTGTCGCGGCCCGCGTAGACCGAAGAGGGGTCTTACGCGGCCCGTCAGAGACCCATTTTTCTTGTTTTTATTTAATTTTAATAATAGTACAGGTATTCGGGGTCTGTATTAACATACGGAGTATAATTTAGGACATATAGGGACATTTTAAATATTATCATGGGTGTCGTAATATTTAGGAGGGTTGTTATACGTATATCATGTAATGATGTTGGGGTAGGCCATGTTGTGATTGCTGTTACCTTCGATTCGTCCATCTTAATTCCGCCACCGGAAATAAGGTAACCCAAAAAGGCGATTTCCGAAGTCAAGAAGCGACACTTGTTGCAGTTGGCATAAAGTTTATGTTCACATAGCACCTCGAAAATGGCACGTAAATGCACCAAATGTTTTTGGAAGTCCGCACTATAAACCAGTATGTCGTAAAAATAAACCACAACACAAACGCCAATGAATGGCTTAAAATGTGATTCATTAACCGCATGAATGTACTCGGCGCATTTGATAACCCGAAGGGCATAACCATCCACTCATAGAAGCCATCCCGTGTTTTAAAAGCCGTTTTCCACTCATCGTCGGGTCTCATACTGTGACACCTAGGTCACTACGACCATCAAACAAATACCAAACCAATGAAATATTGTATTTCATACTTGGAATTTGTACAAATATGTGTATCATTTGCACATATCAATTCTTGTTCGATTTCGGGCTCTAAATCGTTTTCTGGAAGGTTATATGCGCACTGATGCGTAAATATAACCAGTTTAATGCAACGAACACTCCGGAATAGTGAAATAGGATTAACATACCATAAATAACCTTTACATAACTTAGAAATAAGTTTTGAAGGCTTTGGTATGGCAAAATCAAGTTAATTCTCTTACAAGGACTAAATTTGACAAACTGCGAAAGTATGCCAATTTGAACTATAACAGACATTCTGGAACATGACCATAAGTTAAACACACCTTAAATATCCTTTATAAAGCTTAGAAATAGGCTTTGAGGGGTTCGGTGTGCTAAAATAAACTTTTGGCTCATTCAGGGACTAAAAGTGTCAAAAAGTGCATAAGTTTGCACTTTCGCGCATAACTTACGTTCTGAATACATCCAGACATCCAAAAATTTATGTAAGCACTAAAATATTTTATTTTAGTGTTTGGCATAAGAAAAATCCATTCGTCGCGTCATTTGGATCGTTTTTCGCGCTTATGCGCATTCCGTCGTAATTAACCGAACATCGCAACCGTACGGCCAAACGAACCGACATCCGTGATGTTTTCAAGCATATTTTAAGTTCCCTATACTTTAACTTCATTTTAGAGCTTTGAAATGGGGTTAACGGGGCTTAAACATGTCAAAAATGCATCAAATAGCAAGTTTGGAGCTTCAGGGGCCTGTTCTGCCATTTTTGAAAGTTTCTGGTCTGCAGGTGCTTGCACACCTCAACTAAAAATGTTACGATGCGCAAGCAGGGGCCAGATGCAGCAACTTGTTTTTAAACAGCCCTTAACCCCTCCAAAGGCCAATGACATGTGTCCAACTCTTGTGGTGGGAGCAAAATGAGTTACCACAACATTCCGAGAAGTGTACGGGCGAGATCAAGGCACGTTATCCAAGAAACGATCCTAACGGTCTTGGTTTTCCTATAAATACCCAACCCACTTCATTGCAAAACCCACATTTGATCTGAGTTTTTCTCTAAGTGGTTGTGATTTCTCACTTCCTACCTGAGATTACTTGGAATCAAATCTTGCGGGGACCCTTTGTAAGTGTTCCTTCGTTCTTTTATTGCTTTTCGAGTCCGAAAGTCAAACTTTGTTTGACTTTTTGCATTGACCAGTTTATGGTCAATGCGAAGTTCGTTTGAACTTCATAACGTGAGCGTAATCACGATGGTCATAGTCCTTAGTGACTATACCTACTGATTACAACGTTATCTAGGCTCAGTGACGAGTCGTAGTTTCGGCCAAAATGCGCATTCATGCGTATTTTGTAACCAAACCTGTTTTCTAAACTTAGTTAAGCATTTTTTAACATGCTTAGCTCGTCAAGTTTAGTTTAGTGCTTATATAGGGTCGTAAGGTAAGCGATCTAAACAATCGCTTATGCTTTCGAACCCGACCCGTTTGGTCGATCATTAGGATCCGACCAAGCACATTAGGTGACCATAGTATGTAGGGAATAACCTTCCGAGGTTATACCTTATGGTCGCTTCGTTTAAGTAGTTGTATGATAGGTAGTTTATATGCCTTAGGTAAATTACCAAAATGCCCTTTTTACGCCAAAATTCATTTTAAGCATATGTAACATAACTTTTGGTATCTAAACTGATTTAGTAACAATATTAGACATGTTAAGGCATATTTTACTTATCATAGGACTAGTTAGGCATTCCAAACGCGTTTCACGCGAACGACGCGTTAAACTAGCATAAGCTACCTAAACGGGTCGTAATGGGTCGTAAGCACTTAGGCTAGGTTTCATTTAGTATGTAGGCTTTGTTAAACCATACTACATGAGTTCCCATACTCGTTTGGTTTACGAGCCCTCATTCTATCCGATCCTCCGATATAGGTCCGGTTTATTAACATAGTTACCTATATTAGGTGCCGTTTGATTCCGTGATCTCTAGCATTGCTTGGTGGTTATCTTAGGACTTCTGAGCAATCTCAAGTGAGTACATAGACCCCTCTTTTACTGTTTTCCAAATGTTTTGGGGTGAAACACATGTGCCTACTTGTTACTTTCGTGCTTTTCATGCTTTCATATCATATGCTTGTTATGTTCATTAGTACATTATAGTACATGATTTCATTACATTTTATGCTATGTATGCCCATTGTGTGCGTACTTAGTACATTATTTTACATTACATTCTATGCTATGTATGCCCATTGTGTGCGTACTTAGTACATTATTTTACATTACATTTTATGCTATGTATGCCCATTGTGTGCATACTTGGTACATTATTTTACATTACATTTTATGCTATGTATGCCCATTGTGTGCATACTTAGTACATTTATTATTCATCACATGCTTACATTTTGGTATGACATTTGGTTTGTTTAAATGGGACAATGTACATTCATTAACACCGATCATGCCACTCGGTAGTAGGTAGTGGTACCATAGGACTTGACAAATCCCATTCCTGTAATCTCGGGTTTGTTTGGATGGAAGGAATGACCGAATCCGAATACATTTTTTGATAACCTTGACTAAAAGGGTTATCCGACTGTCGCAAGGCTTGGATGTATGAATTTTCACAATACCGCATAAATGTTTATATCAGTATAGCATGCATTTATTACACAAAACATAACTTTGATTTAAACCATGTTTTACTTCAATACCTTGTTTTTGTGTATTTTACATATGGTTTAGTTGATATATTTCACTTACCATATATAAACATTTTAACATTTGATTATACATAAACATTTTACTTTGGTGGTTTGGTTTAAGTAAGTGATTTAAGTAACGAGGCGTGTGTAATATGATACAAGCATGGTGGATACGCCGCTGGTACTTCCTATATATAAGTGTTTGTATGGTATCACATATTGTAGCGTTATTTGAATCATTTCATTTTGAGACATATAACATTTTATACAAATAACATACTTTTCACAAGACATTAATTTACAAACAACTTATCTTATACAAACTCATTTTACATGGTTATTCATTTAACCATACATTATTCTCTTATTTATACATATCATCTGATCTTATCGTTTTTCAAATGATTTACAAGACAAAGCAAATTACAAGGTTCATGACTAAACATTTTCTCAAACATAAGTCATGAATTCTGTTTTCACAAAACCTATGTATCTCACAGGCATTTTTATGCTGACGTACCTATTTTCACATGTGTTTTCAGGAGATGATGCATAGGACTTATCAAGATACACTTAGGCGGACTTGGGCCTTAGTGACAATAAAAGATGCAAGACTAGTTATTTATGTTATGTTTCTTTGATTGTCAAGACAATGTAACTCTTTTATTTAATAAAACAATATTTCAATTTCCATGTGTTATGAAACAATGATTCTGTTACAACACTCCCCGACGTTTCCGCCACGTTTTGTTGTTTTACGTGGTCGAGGTGTGACAGAAAAGTTGGTATCAGAGCTCATGGTTATAGGGAATTAGGTTATTAGTAATACTTTGACCTAGTCTATAACCTTCCTAAGACCCTAACGCGAGTTTACTTGCGTTTAGTCATAAAACAATACTGTCACCTATCCTTAGGCGACAACCACAACAAGAACACAAATTTCAAAACCGCTTTGAAAACTAATCATCTGTTCTAGGATGATTGATTACTAGGTTTTGAACCCTCTGTTATAAGGTTTTGAACTCTCAAAGTTTTCAAATCTCGTCAAAGTTTGGGTCTTATAATGTGAACACGTGCAAACTGGAAGAGTGAATGCCTGTACCCTGAGTTTTCTGTCGAAGGCTAGAGTGTTCGTACAAATCCGCAGTATCGGACCAGTCACTCTTACCTGGGAACTCTTGGGGTGAGTGTTCACTTATAGGCGAGCATGTCTTTAGTGATACATTAATATGACCCGTTTACTTTGATTTGTCACCGTCTCATTTGTTTGCCTTAGGTAACAAACAAATGATCGCAATTCTTATGCATTGTCATTCTGTTTTGATTGTCTGATAACCTTTCACCTGTTTCTTCCTATGTCTTTCATTTTTCTTCTAGAATGTCTCTTCCTCTCAGCAACGGTCAAATGTCCGAGCAAACAGCCAAATTTGCCCAGCAAATAGGCGAAGTGATTCTGAGGACTGTGGATTTAGGCATTGCCATGTCTCGTCTCAACAATGAAGCCACTCAAGAGTCACCGAAGGAAGCAGAAGTCAAGCCTGCACCAAAATCAAGGAAGCGTAAGGCTTCAAGGAAACCCGCAGCAGTTACACCTAATCAAGCGGGACCTAGCCATGTGGCAAGGCCACCAGCTAGGAAGCTATACATAGGAACTGCCCCTTGGTGCAAACGATGCAACCGTCATCATTCAAACCTTATACCCTGCTCCAAATGTACCTACTGTGGACGGAGGGGACATTTGGTTAACATATGCCGCTTTGCTATCCAAAACAAAGCTGCTATAAACCTTGCTGCTACCCAACTCCAAGTTAACTCTACTCAAGCTCGTTTTCCGTCTGGTACTTGCTACAACTATGGCGAGACGAGCCATTTCAGGAATAACTGCCCGAAGATTGTCAGTGCAAATCCAACCCTTGGATGAGCATTCGGATGAACAAAGGATGTTGCTGTCTTATGCCTTTGTTTCTTTTGTTTTCGTGTATTGTGAAACAATATGTCTCGTTCATAAATAAAAGTTGTTGTTCACAGTTCTGATATACGAGTGTAATTACATGTGTTTATGGCATTTCCCTATAATACCTACATTAAGGAACTATGTTCCTTACAAACTACTTTTGTGAATTTCCTATTTTTGTGTTTACTCATGATTCCCTCGAAAAATTTTAAGTACTCGTTTCATTTTAAGATACGAAGTACAGAAAACAAAGTGACATTATGAGTAATCATGCTTCTGCACATCTGTGCCTTTGAATCCTTGGTTAGATAACTAAGGGTATTTTCAAATCTCATACCCATTACGTTTTGATTGTTCAACATGCATAACATAAGTTTTTAAAACAACCTTCATGATTTCAAAATGTCTCATATAGCCTGAAAACAATATTAATACAATATATATTTTCTTATCAAGTGTATGATTTCAAAAGCATCATTTATGTTTTCCAAAAACCTTATACATACTTTCAAAATTCAACTCATGATTTTAAAACATTTTATAAATATACCTACCTAGTACACCTACTTTATGATTTCAAAGGTATTATATATAAGGTTTCAAAAACATTGAACACATTTTTTTAAGAACCCCATGCATAGTTTTCAAAAATATTTTCTTCATACATTGACTTAACTTTCAAATTTCGCTTCATATGTCGCCTTGGCATGTCTGGCATCTCAACTTCATAAGCATTTTACTTCATGTTTTGACCTAAGCACATCAAGTGCAAGGTTTCAAAACACCTTCAACTTCTAAAATCCATATGGGATCTTTTTATCTTCACATTTAGACCCTTGTGGATGATTATCATTCAAATTAGAGTCCTTAATTGGATTCCTTATGTACCTAAATTCGAACATTTCGGTTCCTTATAATCGAAATCGAATTTTTCTTTTAAAAAATCTTTCTATCTTTATAGTTAGATTATTGATAATGTTTAAAGTACCAAATAAAATCCACGAGATGGATTCCGAGTGTGCTTTAAATACATGTGCTCTGTTAGCAAAACAAATTAACAAATTAAAGATCTAGATAAACAATCTTTGTGGTTATATGACTATGTGTTTATGCATCTTGTGGTTTCTTCTATGCATTTTGTGTTTTTTGTATACTCTGGGTATTTGTTATCCAAATCCTCGTAGAATCTTTCATATCTTCATATGAGGGATTCGTAGTAGGATATTCAAAAAGGTACTACCTTAAATCCTTAATGGGCTTCTATGTAATAGTTAAGGCCTTTGGATTATATAGTACCACTCCATGATTCATAAGAGACCCTTTTAGGGGTCTAGTTAAAAAGATTGATTCAAAAATCTGGTTAAGAATGACATGTGATGATATAAGCTGAAAAGACTCCTTGGTTGTCTATTAAAATCATTTATTGATTTAATAAAAGGGACCCTATGGTGGTCTAGTCACACTCATCACAGGTTTGTTCATTTGGTTTTCTCCTACACATTATAAAATAGACTGTGTGAACAATGCAAGGAATTGCCTAATTATGGACGCGTACATAATTATGAAATTTAGTGCACAGAAACCCAGTAAGATTTATTATGTGTAAGAACCGATAGTGACAACAATAACAAAATGAGAACGATGTAATGGAGGTACGGTGGACGCACCAATGACGCTTCATATACTTTTATATAAGTATCCCTCTTACATTGCAAGCATGATGTTATGAAAGTTACTAGAAGTTCAGAACCCTAACCAATGTTGTTCGATCTTTTCAACTTCATGTTTCAAGCTCTCACAAGTTTCCTCTAAATAAATTTCGGGATGAAATTTCCTAAAGTAGGGGAGACTGTGACACCTGGGTCACTGCGACCATCAAACAAATACCAAACCAATGAAATATTGCATTTCATACTTGGAATTTGTACAAATATGTGTATCATTTGCACATATCAATTCTTGTTCGATTTCGGGCTCTAAATCGCTTTCTGGAAGGTTATACGCGCACTGATGCGTAAATATAACCAGTTTAATGCAACGAACACTCCGGAATAGTGAAATAGGCTTAACATACCTTAAATAACCTTTACATAACTTAGAAATAAGTTTTGAAGGCTTTGGTATGGCAAAATCAAGTTAATTCTCTTACAAGGACTAAATTTGACAAACTGCGAAAGTATGCCAATTTGAACTGTAACAGACATTCCGGAACATGACCATAAGTTAAACACAACTTAAATATCCTTTGTAAAGCTTAGAAATAGGCTTTGAGGGGTTCGGTGTGCTAAAATAAACTTTTGGCTCATTCAGGGACTAAAAGTGTCAAAAAGTGCATAAGTTTGCACTTTCGCGCATAACTTACGTTCTGAATACATCCGGAGATCCAAAAATTTATGTAAGCACTAAAATATTTTATTTTAGTGTTTGGCATAAGAAAAATCCATTCGTCGCGTCATTTGGATCGTTTTTCGCGCTTATGCGCATTCCGTCGTAATTAACCGAACATCGCAACCGTACGGCCAAACGAACCGACATCCGTGATGTTTTCAAGCATATTTTAAGTTCCCTATACTTTAACTTCATTTTAGAGCTTTGAAATGGGGTTAACGGGGCTTAAACGTGTCAAAAATGCATCAAATAGCAAGTTTGGAGCTTCAGGGGCCTGTTCTGCCATTTTTGAAAGTTTCTGGTCTGCAGGTGCTTGCACACCTCAACACTAAAAACGTTACGGTGCGCAAGCAGGGGCCAGATGCAGCAACTTGTTTTTAAACAGCTGTCAACGGCCCTTAACCCCTCCAAAGGCCAATGACATGTGTCCAACTCTTGTGGTGGGAGCAAAATGAGTTACCACAACATTCTGATAAGTGTACGGGCGAGATCAAGGCACGTTATCCAAGAAACGATCCTAACGGTCTTGGTTTTCCTATAAATACCCAACCCACTTCATTGCAAAACCCACATTTGATCTGAGTTTTTCTCTAAGTGGTTGTGATTTCTCACTTCCTACCTGAAATTACTTGGAATCAAATCTTGCGGGGACCCTTTGTAAGTGTTCCTTCGTTCTTTTATTGCTTTTCGAGTCCGAAAGTCAAACTTTGTTTGACTTTCTGCATTGACCAGTTTATGGTCAATGCGAAGTTCGTTTGAACTTCATAACGTGAGCGTAATCACGATGGTCATAGTCCTTAGTGACTATACCTACTGATTACCACGTTATCTAGGCTCAGTGATGAGTCGTAGTTTCGGCCAAAATGCGCATTCGTGCGTATTTTGTAACCAAACTACTCTTGGGTATCAAAACCGTTTGTTTTGATACCAAACCTGTTTTCTAAACTTAGTTAAGCATGTTTTAACTTGCTTAGCTCGTCACATTTAGTTTAGTGCTTATATAGGGTCGTAAGGTAAGCGATCTAAACAATCGCTTATGCTTTCGAACCCGACCCGTTTGGTAGATCATTAGGATCCGACCAAGCACATTAGGTGACCATAGTATGTAGGGAATAACCTTCCGAGGTTATACCTTATGGTCGCTTCGTTTAAGTAGTTGTATGATAGGTAGTTTATATGCCTTAGGTAAATTACCAAAATGCCCTTTTTACGCCAAAATTCATTTTAAGCATATGTAACATAACTTTTGGTATCTAAACTGATTTAGTAACAATATTAGACATGTTAAGGCATATTTTACTTATCATAGGACTAGTTAGGCATTCCGAACGCGTTTCACGCAAACGACGCGTTAAAGTAGCATAAGCTACCTAAACGGGTCGTAATGGGTCGTAAGCACATAGGCTAGGTTTCATTTAGTATGTAGGCTTTGTTAAACCATACTACATGAGTTCCCATACTCGTTTGGTTTACGAGCCCTCATTCTATCCGATCCTCCGATATAGGTCCGGTTTATTAACATAGTTACCTATATTAGGTGCCGTTTGATTCCGTGATCTCTAGCATTGCTTGGTGGTTATCTTAGGACTTCTGAGCAATCTCAAGTGAGTACATAGACCCCTCTTTTACTGTTTTCCAAACGTTTTGGGGTGAAACACATGTGCCTACTTGTTACTTTCGTGCTTTTCATGCTTTCGTATCATATGCTTGTTATGTTCATTAGTACATTATAGTACATGATTTCATTACATTTTATGCTATGTATGCCCATTGTGTGCGTACTTAGTACATTATTTTACATTACATTCTATGCTATGTATGCCCATTGTGTGCGTATTTAGTACATTATTTTACATTACATTCTATGCTATGTATGCCCATTGTGTGCGTACTTAGTACATTATTTTACATTACATTCTATGCTATTTATGCCCATTGTGTGCATACTTAGTACATTATTTTACATTTCATTCTATGCTATGTATGCCCATTGTGTGCATACTTAGTACATTTATTATTCATCACATGCTTACATTTTGGTATGACATTTGGTTTGTTTAAATGGGACAATGTACATTCATTAACACCGATCATGCCACTCGGTAGTAGGTAGTGGTACCATAGGACTTGACAAATCCCATTCCTGTAATCTCGGGTTTGTTTGGATGGAAGGAATGACCGAATCCGAATACATTTTTTGATAACCTTGACTAAAAGGGTTATCCGACTGTCGCAAGGCTTGGATGTATGAATTTTCACAATACCGCATAAATGTTTATATCAGTATAGCATGCATTTATTACACAAAACATAACTTTGATTTAAACCATGTTTTATTCAATACCTTGTTTTTGTGTATTTTACATATGGTTTAGTTGATATATTTCACTTACCATACATAAAAATTTTGACATTTGATTATACATAAACATTTTACTTTGGTGGTTTGGTTTGAGTAAGTGATTTAAGTAACGAGGCGTGTGTAATATGATACAAGCATGGTGGATACGCTGCTGGTACTTCCTATATATAAGTGTTTGTATGGTATCACATATTGTAGCGTTATTTGAATCATTTCATTTTGAGACATATAACATTTTATACAAATAACATACTTTTCACAAGACATTAATTTACAAACAACTTATCTTATGCAAACTCATTTTACATGGTTATTCATTTAACCATACATTATTCTCTTATTTATACATATCATCTGATCTTATCGTTTTTCAAATGATTTACAAGACAAAGCAAATTACAAGGTTCATGACTAAACATTTTCTCAAACATAAGTCATGAATTCTGTTTTCAGAAAACCTATGTATCTCACAGGCATTTTTATGCTGACGTTGTGACAACCGTCACTTTTTCGTACATTCCGTACACGAAATGAACAGTAATTTGCGCTTAAATGACTGTGCATGATCTGGTTTACCAGACAAATAAATTTCTGAATTCCATGCAAGTGAATTCATGTACATTTTGTGCTACAAAATATAGCTCTATGCATAAACGAAAGCGTTGCGTCAGAAATATTAGTAAACTCACCGGTAAGACACATCGTATCAACAGAACTGCAGAAAGCAGTCAGACATTAGAATTGAGGCCTAGGTGTAGGTCCGACGACAAAAGTACACTAAAACCCAAGAGTACATGTAAGGGTTTAATTTATAGACATTGCGAAAGCAAAAATAAGCACTAAAAAGCACCCGAAACGCACTTTAAGTGCATAATTTTGTATAATTCAGCTCAATTCAGCATTTAAACATACGAATATTATGCAGAAATTTCGTTTTATCATCCAGAATATTTCCCTAAGTGTTGGGAATTGAAAGGGTACATGAAGGGTACTTAAAAGACACTAAAAAGTGCGATTTAGCGCTTTAACGGATCAGTGTCTAACCGAACAACCGGACTTTACCCGGAACACCAAAATAATGCTAGAAGCATTGTTTTTATTTTTCTGAGCTAGTTAGGGTCCCCGTACACCCTAACACACTATATATTTCATAACACACTTAACCCTAAACCTAACAATTAACATGTAACTAGATTATGAAACTAGAAGTTGAAATCGAACTAGACACCCCCCCCCCACTAGCTTGAAATCGGCCTCATGGCCTATTTAGTGGATCTTGTTGATTAATTTATTAGATATTGCCTTGTACTAAGAAGACATATAATCCAATGGTTACACACTTGTTGGAAGAACATTCTATTTAACCATAAGACCATTCCTAATTCATTTCATCTTCCCCAACTCACCAAAAATCCTCCATCATTCTACCATACCTACGGCCCAAACCATACACACACCCACATCTATTGCAAGCTCCATATCAAGCAATCTAAGGTGACTCCAAGGTGTAAGAAGCTAAGTTAGGAGGTGTGGAAGCAACGGAACTTGAAGGACCTTCTTCATTTGCTTTTATCCACTTCGTTTGTCCTCTTGAACTTCCCTAGCCTTGTGCTAGTAGTAAGTGCTTCAAATCTTCATCTTGTTCTTGTTTATGATGGTTAATAGATGATTTAATGGCTAAAAATCATGAAACACTAAAGAACATACATTAAAGTCTTGAACATAAGGTGTATAGGGTGGATAAAGAGAAGTTATGTGTGTAAATCTTGTGAAACTTGTCTAGTTATGATTATTTGATGTTGTTGTTGGTAAAAGCAAGATGGATCATCATCTAGACATACTAGTCCATGTTAGAAAGTGTCACACCCCGACCACGTAAAACAACAAAACGTGGCGGAAACATCGAGGCGTGTTGCAACAGAATTAATGTTTCATAACCATGGATACGAAAAGTGTTTCGTTTTATTAAACTTTGAATAATTACATCGTCTGGAAATCTAAATACATAAATTAATCATAATCTATCATTATTATTGAGTCACTAAGGCCTTGTCCAGTCCTATGTGAGCATGCATCTTATCAATCGATATCTTTCAACAATACCTGAAACATATGTAAAAACGAGGTCAGCAAAGAAATGCTGGCGAGTACATAGGTTTTGTGAAAATAAGATTCATGACTTCAGTTTAAGAAAATGTTTAGTCATGAACCTTGTAATTTGCTTTGTCTTTGTAAATCATTTGAAAAATAATAAGTTTAGATGATAAGTATAAATAAGGGAATAATGCATGATTAAATGAATAACCATGTAAAATGAGTTTGTATAAGATAAGTTGTTTGTAAATAAATGTCTTGTGAAAAGTATGTTACTTGTATAAAATGTTCTATGTCTCAAACTGAAATGATTCAAATAACGGTATGATATGTAATACCATACAAACACTTATATATAGGAAGTACCAGCGGCGTATCCACCATGTTTGTATCATATTACACACGCATCGTTACTTAATCACTTAACCAAACCAAACCACCAAAGTAATGTTCATGCCCAATGTAAATCATGTCAAAATGTCTATGTCAAATATCCAATCGTTAAAACATCGTGTGAAACCCAATCGTTACCCAATCGTTAAAACATCGTGTGAAACCCAATCGTTACCCAATCGTAAATCGTTTAATTCGTTTTAGGTCGTGAAACTACTTATATGGTCGTCTCGCTAATAACATTCAAACCTTCGTGACTCATCACTCGTCGCTTCTCGGTTTCGCATTAACAAACCTCCATAGGGTAAGTTAATAATTACAGATTCAGTCGCTACCTACCATACCCACACATAACCACGGGTGTAGTAAATAACGGGATTAGTCAGATCCTATGGTACCATAACCTAATACTGGTCGGCTTGATCATTGCTAATGAATGTCATTTGTTATGTAACTACAACCAACAAGTTTGTTCACTTTATGAAATCGTTATTAGTTTTGTATAAATCGTCTTAATCGTTTTTGAAACCATCGTTATAACATCGAAAACATTTAGCACATATGAGTCACCCCAAAACAATTGAAAACAGTAAAATAGGGGAAGAATGTACTCGCCTGAGAATGCTTGGAGGTCTTGAACAACAACCAAACAAAGCTAGAGAGAGCACGGAATCAGTCGGCAAATCTAAACTATATAAATAAACTGGACTTAAATCGGGAGATCGGATAGGATGAGGCTTGGTAAACCAAATAAGTATTGGAACTCATATGATATGGTTTAACAAAGCCTACATACTAAAATGAAACTTAACCTAAGTATTATTGACCCATCACGACCCATTAAGGTAGCTTATGCTACTTTAACGCGTCGTTTGCGTGAAACGCGTTCGGACCGTCTAACTAGTCCTATGACAAGTATTATATGCCTATACGTGTTTAATCATGTTGTATAATCAGTTTTGTACAAAAGTTTAGGTTACATAAGCTTAATTACCAATTATACATGAAAAGGGTATTTTGGTAATTTACCTAAGGCATATAAACTACCTATCATACAACTACTTAAACGATGTGACCATAGGGTATAACCTCGGAAGGTTATGCCCTATACTAGGGTCACCTAATGTATTTGGTCGGATCCTAATGATCGACCAAACTGGGTCGGGTTCGAAGGTATAGGCGATTTATTAGATCGCCTACCCTACGACCCTAGACAACGTGGTAATCAGTGGGCATAGTCCCAAAGGACTATGACCAACGTGATTACACTCACGTTGCGAAGTTCAAACGAACTTCGCATTGACCATTACTGGTCAACGCTGAAAGTCAAACAAAGTTTGACTTTCGGACTCGAAAAGCAGTAAAATAAGGAAAAGAACGAAAGAATACTAACCCAGGGTCCCCGAATGCTAATCCCGATTCAAGAATCTCAGGTATGAAACAATGGTTTCAACTTAGAGTTTCTAAAATCAGAATTCTAGTGCATTTGAAGTAATGGGGGGTGGGGTATTTATAGTTTTCGGGTAACCGTTAAGATCGTTTGTCGAATATCGTGCCACGATCCAAGCCGAACACTTGTCACAATGTTGTGGTGGCTAAAATGTTGTTCTTATCCGCTGACTAGACGATAGGAAACGTGTGGACACGAATCAATTCAGTTGCAAGTTGCAAAACAAACATTGAATCTGGTCAGAAGGGCTAATGCGGCCCGCTTTAGATTTAGGCAAACACAATGCGGGCCGCTTGGGGCCTCTGATCTGCACATATGTTTCAGAAATGACAGTTTAGGTCCCTGCACGTGTTTAAGCCCATTTCCGGCACTTCTAAGGCCCGTAAAGCCAACTTTAAGGCCCTAAAATGATGCCTAAACATTGTGGACATGAAACATGCTCAAAAATATGTCGGATGATGGTTCGTTTGGTCGTACGAACGCGATGTTCGCTTAATTACGACGGAATGCGCATAAGCGCGAAAAACGATCCAAATGACGCGACGAATGGATTTTTCTTAAGGCGAACACTAAAATATAATGTAGTCATGTTTACATAAATTTTTGGATGTCCGGATGTATTCAGAACGTAAGTTATGCGCGAAAATGCAAACTTGTGCACTTTTTGACACTTTTAGTCCCTGAATGACCCAAAAGTTTATTTTAGCACACCGAACCCCTCAAAGCCTATTTCTAAGCTATGTAAAGGATATTTAAGGTGTGTTTAACTTATGGTCATGTTCTGGAATGTCTGTTACAGTTCAAATTGGCATACTTTCGCAGTTTGTCAAATTTAGTCCCTGTAAGCGAATTAGCTTGTTTTTGCCATACCAAAGCCTTCAAAACTTATTTCTAAGTTATGTAAGGGCTATTTAAGGTATGTTAAGCCTATGTCACTATTCCGGAGTGTTTGTTGCATTAAACTGGTTATATTTACGCATCGGTGCGTATAACCTTCCAGAAAGCGATTTAGAGTTTGGAATTGAACAAAAATTGATATGTGCAAATGATACACATATTTTTACAAATCCCAAGTATGAAATACAATATTTCATTGGTTTGGTATTTGTTTGATGGCCGTGAAGGCACAGGTGTTACAGTCTCCCCTACTTTAGGAAATTTCGTCCCGAAATTTATTTAGAGGAAACTTGTGAGAGCTTGAAAACATGAAGTTGAAAAGATCGAAAAATATTGGTTAGGTTTCTGAACTTCTAGTAACCTTAATAACATTATGCTTGCAATGTAAGAGGGACACTTATATACAAGTATATGAAGCGTCATTGGTGCGTCCACCATGCCTCCATTACATCGTTCTCATTCTGTTATTGTTGTCACTATCGGTTCTTACACATAATAAACCTTACTAGGTTTCTGTGCACTAAATTTCATAATTATGTACGCGTCCATAATCAGACAATTCCTTGCACAGTTCACACAGTCTATTTTATAATGTGTAGGGAAAAACCAAATGAATGAACTTGTGATGAGTGTGACTGGACCTCCATAGGGTCCTTTCAGCTGTATCATCACATGCTATTCTTAACCAGGTCTTGAATCAATCTTTAACTAGACCACTCAAGGGTCTATCAACGAATCATGGAATGGTACTAGATAACCCAAGGGTCTTAACTACCACGTAGAAGCCCATAAGGATTTAAGGTAGTACCTTTTGAGTATCCTACTACGAATCCCTCATATGAAGATATGAAAGATCCTTCGAGGATTTGGATAACGAATTATCCAGAGTATAAAAACACAAAAAAAACACATATCACATAACCACAAAATTGTTCGTTAATTTGTCTTGTAAATTGCGTACATGCATTTAAAGCATACTTGGAATCCATTCCGTGGATTTCATTTGGTACTTTAAATGTTATCAAGAATCCAACTATAAAGATAGAAAGATTCAAAAAGAAAATTCGATTTCGATTACTAGGAACCGAAGTGTTCGAATTAAGGTACATAAGGAATCCAATTAAGGACTCTGATTTGAACGATAATCATCCACAAGGATCTAATTGTAAAGATAAAAAGATCCCATATGAATTTTAGAGGTTGAAGATGCTTTGAAACCTTGCACTAGATGTGCTTAGTCAAAACATGATGTAAAATGCTTATGAAGTTGAGATGCTTAATATGTCAAGGCGACATATGAAGCAGAATTTTGAAGGTTAAGTCAATGTATGAGGAAAAAATATTTTTGAAAACTATGCATGGGGTTCTTTCAAGAAAAATGTGTTTAACGTTTTTGAAACCTTATATATAATACTTTTGAAATAAAGTAGGTGTACTAGGTAAGTATATTTACAAAAATGTTTTAAAAGCATGCGAGATGAATTTTGAAATTATGTATAAGGTTTTTGAAAGACATGAATGATGCTTTTCGAAATCATGCACTTGATCTGAAAATGTATTGTGTTAATATTGTCTTCAGACTATATGAAATATTTTGAAATTAGCAAGGTTGGTTTTGATAACATGGCCAATGTTTTTGAAATAACATAGACAATGTATCTAGAAAAATTGTTTTCAAACTATATGGAATGTTTTGAGATCATGAAGATTGTTTTGAAATACTGGTACTGTGTATGTTGAAAAATCAAAACGTAATGGGTATGAGATTTGAAAATACCCTTAGTTATCTAACCAAGGATTTAAAGGCACAGATGTGCGAAAAGCACGATTACTCATAATGTCACTTAATTTTTCTGTACTTTGTTTC